>CAUYQG010044751.1:0-33231 GCA_963574415.1 Tarsius wallacei | reverse complement strand
GTGAATTTAATGTAGATATAGAAAGAAATAGAACTTGAAGCATATTATGTAAAATTATAAATATAGCCACCAGAAGTGTTTAGAAAACAACAATGAATATGATGATTGCTTTAATGTATCAACTTCACTGGGCCACTGGGTGCCCAGATATTTGGTCAAATAACCTGGGTGTTGCATTCAAAATAAATTTGAATGATAATAATAAATGAAAGAGTAGACTGAGTGAAGCTAATTGTCCTCTCTAATGTGGGTGGCTCTCATCCAATTAAGTGACAGCCTAAATAGAACAAAAAGTCTGAGTAAGATGTAACTACTGCTGCCTAACTTCCTTGAGTTGGGATACTGGTCTTTCCCTGCCTTCAGACTTTATCTGAGCACTGACTCTTCTTGGTTTTTAAGCCTGCTGAGTCTCCAGCTTGTTAACTGCTTTATAACTTCTCAATCTCCTTACTCACGTGAGTTGATTCGCTATCTGTCTGTCTGTCTGTCTGTCTATCTATTTTGTTTCTATGGAGACCTGTGACTAATACAATGGCCTGGCCTAATTAAGAAAATCTGTAACTGAGATTGGTAAAGAAGGTGGGAAATAGACTAAGTGTCTATAATCGATTAACCAAGATATAGAGGCATAAGCATGTCAGAACTATGTGAGAATTTAATAGAAGAGTGAAATAGATAATAAAAACATAATCACCTGGAAAATAATCCTGGGAAGAGAGGAGTGGGATGGAGGTAGATTTTTTTTTTTTCATTTTGCACCTTCAATTGAGGGTAATTATTTTTAAACTTGGTCCACAAGTTGCACTTAAAATGATTTTATTAAAATAGTATTTACTAAAGCTTCTTTCCAACTTTTCAATTAAAGGTCATTTGAAAATTCTGTAATACGAAATAGGGAAAAAGATGTAAAGTCATGCACAATATTATATCAACGTTTTCTTTTGATAGCAAAGGTCAGAGTTTAACTATCACACACTTCTCTATACTAATTCATCAAGCTATTATGATGCTCGCTTATTAACCTGAACCAAGAAATGTATGCTATAGTTATTTTATAGCATTTGTTCCAACTTATATTAGAAAAAAACTATATAAATACTTGATAGGCTCAATAAGTGAGACAGCAACATATTTTACTAAAGTCGTCAGATTTTCATAAAGGATTTTTAAAAGAAATCAATATTAGATCAATTTTCTATTCATCAATACACAATTCCTATAACTCAAGTACAATTACATTTTTTCTAGAGTAGGACAATATGCATATTTCACTCTTTCTTTTTCAGTTATTACAGTCTAAAAATGCTGTTTATCTATAAGAGAAAGAGCACCTTTTTATGGTGTATCTTTGAATTGACAAGTACTGCAGAGTACTGAGAATAGAGCCTTAATTGTTATAGATTGAAGTCCTATCAATCTATATCAAGAATATAGATTAAAGTCCTTTCAATCTACATCAAGAGTGACAAGGCAGGCAATTCCCAAGGCTAGCATAAGTAGCTCACATCTGAAATGATGTAAATTCTAATGTAATTTTTAAAATACTATCTTTTCTGGCCATTATTTTTACTATTGATAATGGCAACTTATAGTTGCATAGGGTATCATTAAGTATTCACAAAGAATGTTCAACTGTATTTCTTAGGTAATCTCACAAACAGCTTACAAAATTCATATTATGTTCCTATTTTAGAAATAATAAAACTGACACTTCGCATAACAATTTTCTAGAATTCTATAGCTTTTAATGAGAAAAACAGAATTCTAAGCTAGTTTTTTATATATTTTTTGCCCTCCTCCCATCTCAGCCCACACTTTTTTTCCTCATATTAGTTTGAAAGAAATAATTTATTTTGCAATTCAGTGCAACAATGGTGTATAAGCCCATCGGGTAGTTTAACCGAAGGAGGATAGAACCATGTTATCTGTCTTTATTAAGCATTTACAATGTAGCAGAGAGTTATATGCTTGCAAATTTTCCATCTCAGAATGATTTGAAAAGGCAAAACGATAATCTAACCTCCTATTTGTATAGAAATATTCAACTTTCTTAGATTGAATGTAAGGTGATTTGCCTTACGTCAATTAGAAATACATTTCAGTGCAACAAATATTAACTGTCAAGTGTTGAGAATAAACAAAGTGTTCAGCTTAATATATGTTTTGTGGAGGATTGTCCTGCTGCAGATTGTTTCTCCATCCATTGAAGTTGAAGTATCCAGTGACTGAGTGATTACAATTTCAAGACTGAATTGCAAAATGAGTATTAGAAATATTTCAGCTGCAAAGGTTGTAATAGCCCAAGTATTTGCAAGAGCCAAAATTTAAGTGAGATAAATTCTAGAATCTTCCACTAAATATCAAGAACCAGAGGCTGGCCACCCAAGAGAACAGTGATTTTCAAATAATGTAGATTATGGAGGATGCAAGATGCAGGAACTCACTGCTTCATCTATCCCATGGGATGGTTGGAGAATAAAACTGGTGGGAAGGTGGTGAAGGGAGAGAAGGAAGAAAAAGGATATGATTTGTGATGAGAGTGTGGGGTCTCTCCCTGCTCCTTCTCGAACTTGAGACCTCAGGATGGTGGTGGCAACAGCACCAGCCAAGGCAACAGCACAGGCCTCTGGAAGAACAGAGATAACATGTAAGTCTCATCTGCTCCTTGGGAGAAAGAAGGGAGAAAAGAATCCTGAATTCCGATACATAAAAGACTCAGTATTATGGTATTTTTAAAAGTGTATATTTTTCCCGGCCATCAGGAATAATAAAGATAATAATAATAATAATAATGTGCTTCAACAGCAATACGAATTGAGTTTTGGAAAATAAGAAAAATTGCATTTCTACACATCTGAGAGTGGAAAGAAACCATGCTACTTTGTAAATGGAAGCTATAGTAAAATGGGTTTAGGTAGATAGCTAAGGGTAAGGCTATCTAGGGAGAATAATTAATATTTTAAAATATTTCTTTATAGAGTAAAGAACATCAAGCCCAGAATTTAAATATGAGGAAGTCAAAAGTCCCTCTGTGTATAAACCAGTGAAAGGCAATGTAAGTTTGGAACTGCATCTCTTAATTCAATTTCTTGTTAGAATCCAAAACGTTATTCTCATACCTTTGTAGAATAAGCAGTATCATCTAGCTAGATAATTCTGATTTTTTAAAAATGGTTTCCTAGTTTAAAGGGGAATTTTGTTTTTTGTTTTAAAACTTTTTACTCTCTGAATATTTGTCTGAGAGTTAAATAGCGCAATATCAACGTGGATTAAAACTTTTGATGAAGTAGTTATGCCTCCAGAACCACTTCCTGTTTCCCTTCCTTTAGCTCTTTTGGTAACAAACAGACGTAATTTGAAGTTCTTTAAGGTAACTCCTGCCTTAAGGCCTTTGCGTGGCTCTTCCTTTTGCCTGGAAAGTTCTTCCCATAAACATCCGCATCCTAACCCTCCTCACCTCTTGCAAATCCTTGCCAGATCATGCTTTGTCCGTGAAGGCTACTCACCACACCACAGAATGCAGTGACTCAGTGCCCACGTGGCACTTCCCTTTTCCTCCCCATGCTCTTCTTGTCTATTTCCAACACTGTCCATTACCTTCCACATGCATGTACCGATTCATTATGTTTCCTGGTTATTGCATGCTACCCACACTGAATCTAGGCTCCAGATGGGCGGGATTATGGGTCTTGTTTATTCACGGATAAATCTCAAGCCCCTCGCACAGCAATTCGCTTTTAGAGTAGGCGTTCAATAGATGCATATTGGATGAAAGAATGTTATCGTCTCACATCCAGCCTCAAATGCACCTTATACATCATTTCATCTTCTGACTATATGCTTTCATGGAAAAAAATGAGAGCTGTTCTCTCCTTTCTGAAGCTCTCAGGGGCCCATCTTGCCGTGATGAGCCTAATTTCTGAACTTGCCTTTTCACACCCCTGAGCCCTCGCTTCGGAACAATTGTTCTAAGAGTCTGTGCTTTCCATCTCAATCCACCTTGTGTTTTTCCTTAAGAAAGTGCATTCGTGCATCAGGATCCCTCCCACTGTAACCAAGAACTTCCATTTCAGCTTTTGAGAAACAGGTTCTAAGCCCTTTTCTCTCTTAGCCTACACTCTAAAGATTTATTTTTCCTTTCTAATCTAATTGCGTACTTGCTTGAGAGATTCCACAGGCTGATACTGTAATAGCAGAGTCTGGAGACGACCCCCCCACCCCCACCCCAGCAGAATTCGCTGCTGCTCACAATTGGGACTATATCAGCCAGCCTTCCAGGTGGACGACGATCTGAGATAACCATTGAAGCAAGATCAGCTCCTTATCCTGCTCCCAGACACGCTTCTTTCCATTCTTTCCCCCATAAAAATCTCCTATCCTTAGCCAAAAATTTTGAAATAGTTTCTTTGAGGCATGAGCCTGGGCATTTCCCCATCTGCTAGCCTTTGGAATAAAGTCACCTTCCTTGTCCTACACATCTCATGCTTGTTCATTTCAGCCCGCAAATGATGAGCAGCAGAACTTGCAATTGGCAAAACTCCCATTGCATCACTTGTACAAACACTGAGCACTGGCCAGAAATTAATAAAATTATCAAGATTACCAGACTCTTGGACTCTCTTGATCATTTTCATTTCACACCTTTTACCACCCTCTACTCCTATCTGTGTCTCTTGATGGCCTAGTCCCAATAATCAGTCCTCTTTGATCTACGCTCTCTGGATGACAGGTGTATTCTCGTCACTCAACTATTTGCATGTCTCTGAGAGGCCCTTTTATCTTCTGTTTTATATGAAGTAGCCTGCAACATATGAGGGGAGACATCCCCCCCAAAAAAACCCCAGAATTTATTCATAAAAAATTGTGTGTTTATTCTAAGCTTCAGTCACCTTGAAGGTACTCTCCATTTGATGCAATTCACCTACCAGGATATTTTTTCCGCTGCTCAAAATAATTTTTGATTTTGTCAGTTTTGATGCGTTTTAATGCTTCTGCCATTTTTTTGTTTCACTTCTTCCACATCAGCAAAACATTTCCCTGTAATGTCTTTTTTCATCCGGGGAAACAAACAAACAAAAAGAAAAAAAACTCAATCGGGGTAAGATCCGGTGAATAGGGAGGGTGGGCACAGGGGTCATGTCGCTTTTGGTCAGAAACACTCAGCATGGTATGAGGAAAGTGTGTTGTCATGGTGGAAGAACCAGTCACCTGTTTGCCACAATTTGGGATGTTTCTTCTGCAAATAGTCACACAACCATCTCAAAACTTCCAGATAAGAACTTTGGTTGACTGTTTGAACCAAAGGAACAAATTCCAAGTGTACTACAAGAGGCCTGCCCTCCATTAAAAGATAATTCTGGGTTTTTTGGGTCCCACCTCCCCATACATATTCATATTCCCACGCCAATAAAGGTCATCCACAACCCCTATCTCTTTGTTCCCAGGAACTCTAAAATCAATTTCTATCATGAATGCTAACACTGACAACTAATAAAAGATGTATTTATGTCTACAGGAATTTTGTTTATCTTACAACCATGAAGCAAGATCTTAAAGTAATTTCAACAAAGCAAATGTCTTCAAAATGTCATTAATTAAGTTTAAAATTTCAGTGCTTTAAATCTTGACCTTTAGGAAAAATTTCACATTAATCGGAGAATTCTATGACTATTTTCTCTTGTTCTATAGCCATTGAAGGCAGTGACTATTAAAAAAAATCTGAATTCTAACTTTTAAATACTTAAATATGGCCTCTATTCCAACTTCTTTTCTATTCCCTCAATAATTTCACTTCTGGGGACCTTTCCCCTCTGGGCTGGGTTGTCAGCTGTTTAATAATCTTTCTAACTTCCCTTGACCCCACACTGCAGAGTTTCATCATGATCATTTCAATTTTGCAACTACTCTTCAGCCACTTCTAGTGGCAGAAAAGTAATTTTTTTTCCCACAAGAATGCAATATATCAGATATCTACATTAAGGTGCAGTACATATAAAAAATCTTTTTTCTTTTTTTTATTTGAGAAAATGTCTGAAATGGCCTTAATAAGGACTGAAATTATCACAAGGCACCTCATCTACAGAATCTGCACTATAAATCTGTTAAATGAAATGAACCAAATAATTTATATACAAATGTAGTATATATTTGTCCCCTCGCTCTGCCCCCCACACACATATTTATACATATACATTGAGAGGGCATAAGGAAAGAATAAGGGGGGGGGTAGCTAGGTTGCATTTTTCATTAAAACTTGATATCCTCATGCTATATATAGTGAGGAATTTTTTTTTTAATGAATGAATAGGATGAAGCAGGAGCAGAGCTTTGGAGTTGTAATTTATTTTTGAGACAGAAGGATAATTGTGCTCTCTAGTCCAGTAAATCTCAGTCTTAGTTGGGTTACAGGCAAGCACTGACAGGACAAATGGAGTAGCTGAATTCAGGCTGTATAAATGATAAGAAGACATTTGAATAAGAAACTATTAAGTTCAAAGATTCGAGAAAACTAACATGGCAGTGTGGTGGCTCAAACATACAATCAGACCCATGAGCTGCCACAAAACACAATTTCTTGGTTGTTACTTGACTATTTTTCATACTGATAGATGTTTTGCCCTTGGGGTGCACTGCTTTGCACATAAAGAATGACTCTGCTTTGTTCCCATTAGTTTGAAAGACAAGACAGTGACACTGTGCTGAACAGAGTCCAGTGAGCACACTGTTTTCAGAACAAACCCACTTTCAAAAGGCCTGTTCTGATGATAAAGAAACAGAGATGATATTTTTTGTGTCTGAATTTGTGATCCCTGCAGTATGAGGGGAAAGACATTGAACGTGTCCCCTGAATAACAATGAAGTATTGGAAAGCAATGACATTCTAATCACTGCTTCAAATGTCAGTGCAAGGATGCTCTGGGTAGCGGCCCCAGTACATAAGTTAACGGCTTTACTGTAAAACCACAAGGGAGCAATTAATGGGAAGCTGTTACTAACCTTCATGCATTCCATTGCTCAAGTGTCTAGAGAAAAGGTCTAATTATAGTTCTAACCTTTCCCAATGGGCCATGAATGACTCTCCAAATATAGGATGTTGTGTAGGAAAAACTACGATGAAGACATAGAACTGACATGTAATTGAATTTCCTAATACGATGCACCCGCAGTAGAACTACAAATCATGTTGGTAACTTGATTTTCACCAATTTCTCATTAAAACAAAAATACTGAACTCTGTGAACGATATATGACCGAGGAAAATGGATTAGCCAAATATATAACATGTCATGTGAAAGATAGAGTAGGCATAGTATCAGAATATTGCATTATAGTTTAACTAAAAGCATAACTATTTAAAAAGCAAACATTACATTTGAAGGAAGAACTAGGATCCATATGGAATGTGAGACTTAGCAATCTACTAACCAATGTAAGGGAACTTGGTTAACAAAGTACTTTTATTTCACCAAAGTTCAGTAATTAGAAACAACACGGAAATGTTTGTTTATAACAAATAAAAATTAAAAGTGCAATATCACTTTTTGTTAGACACACATTTCAAGATGATGGGACATTTATTTGCTGTTCGTTCCAGGTAAAATGTCTCTTGCAGTGTGGAAACTGGCATTCATACAAAATCAAGAGACCCTATTCATCTAAACATACTCACTGAGTTCTTTGTGCAAAACAGTCATATTGAGAAAGATCATAAATTTACTGCCTTCAAGAGATATACAATATATGTAGAGATTTAAGACAATACTAAGTAAGTTTATAAAGTGAAGATGTAACAGGAACTCTAGGAGTGGCTGGCAAATCACCTGACACTGAGAGAAAGTACTGTGAGTCCAGCAGAGGACTGGGGTGATCAGAGCGGTTTCTTGGAAAAACTGAGGTAGATGGCCTAGCTGGGCATTCGGTGAAGGAAGGGTCCTTCCCTGAGCAGTTCCTATTTGTAATTTTTCTTGAATACGAGAAAGAATTATTGACTCCTCTTTTCACTCAAAGAAAAAGCTGTAGACCTTACAAGAGTCTAAAAGACCCCGAATTATCCTCCTTCTCCCTTCCTCTTCTCATCTTTTACTATTTTCCCCTTTGCTCATTTTGCTCAAGCCATATTGGCCTCACCTGCAAAACACTCCAGACACTTAGGCACCCCTTGCCTTAGGACATTTGCACAGGCTTCTTGTTCTGCCTAACCTGCTCTTCCATCAGTTAAATGCATGGCCACTTCTTCACTTTCTCGATACAATGCTCCACGGCCATCCTATTTAAAATTGCAACCAGCACTTGTTATTCAGCTTCTCTTTCTATAGCACACACTAGCTTCTAATGTGTGTGTATGTATGTACTTTATTTTTATTATTGCTAATTTTCTCTTTTCCTGCTATAATATAAGCTTCACGTTGACTGAAATCTTTGTTTTGTTCATTGATATATCTCACATCCCTGGAACAATTCCTGGCAAATATTTGCTGGTGCTCAGTAAATATTTATTGAATTAAATGTTTGAAAGAAGAGTTTCCAGGAAATACATTTTAAATTGTAAACTCAATTTTATAGAAATTGATTAACAATGTATTCTGCCAACTTAGGAAGCAACACCTTTTCTCTTTTTCATTTGGATAATATGGAACTACCATCATGTATTTTTAAATTGGCTTTCAAGAATATTCAATCTCAATCTCTTCTCTCTCTCTCTGCTAAAAAAGTTGGTATAATAGTGATTATTTTTAAAAGTACTTTGGGATAAGATTGACAAAATTGGCAAATGGGTAAATATTTGCAAATGCATTCTCTGTTTCACTTTAAGTTCCTCAAGTCACTTTTACAAATATGAAGCATGCCTGATAATTTGAAATTAAAAGTGCTTTGTGTATAATGTGAAAAACATGACAACATAAATCTTTTCTAAATTTTTCCTTAATTTTTAAGAACGCAATTACATTAAAAGATTAGTATATTCAATGTAGTTTACCAAATTTTATTTACATTTTCATCACAAGTCTATATTAATTTTAGTCTACAAATAGTTTAGGCAGAAATAAACAAATGAACTTTTAAACTATTTTTACTCTTATAGTTTATAGATACATATGTGTACTTATAAGCATATATATACATACATGTTACTTTGTTTTGTTCGTTTGTTTCATGGGTGCCTGCTATACCCAAGAAGAATTCACATGTTGGGGAATATAATAACCATGGGCATAAATACATAAACCAAGTGACATTATGGACAAATACTAAGGAAACAAATTTTTTTCTCTTCTATGTTCAGTCTGCTGATAAGCCCACTCAAGAAATCCTTCATCTCTGACAGCACATTTTTCATTTCTAGTGTTTCTACTTGGCACTTTATTATAGTTTGCACCTGTCTTCCAAATTTTCCCATCTCTTCTTGCATACATTTTACACTAGATACCTTAAAATATTAATCATAATTTTTAAAAGTCTCTTGTAATATCTGGGCCATCTCTAGATCTGGTTCTGTTGACTGCTTTTTTTCTTGACAGTGGCTTCTTTTTCTTGCTTTCTTGTATGCCTCACAAGTTTTGATTGACCGCTATATTAAAAAACACTAGAGAATGAAGCAAATAGTATTTATACCCAGAAATATGCATGCCTCTTTTTATGTTAGGTTGTTTGTGCATGTTGGGGGTGGGGAAGGGGAAGATTTAAATTAAACTAAAAATAGTGGTGCCAGATTTGGGCTTTATTGCTGCCATAGTTACATTTATTGCACCTCAGATCCCAAATTCCTCCGTGCATGGGCTACTACTTACTACAAGGGTTAGACTAAATTGAAGAGTGTTAGAAAATTTTCTTCAGAGTTGCTGTTCTACTCTAAACTTGCTACAGTTCCTGCACACCTGCACAAGAGAGGGGATGTACCTCCATGTTCTTGCTCCTCCTCTACCTCTCAGTTCGAGTTGTGGTGAGGGCAGAGGATCTTTTTAAAATACTACTGCTTTAGCTGTAGTCTTAAGCATGTCCCGTGCAATTGTCTTTAGCGATCGATTTTTCTCTATATTCCTAACCCTCTTCCTTTATGCCAAAATGATTTTAACTCATAAGAATATTCAACATAAGTAA
This sequence comes from Tarsius wallacei, assembly GCA_963574415.1. Lineage (NCBI taxonomy): Eukaryota > Metazoa > Chordata > Mammalia > Primates > Tarsiidae > Tarsius > Tarsius wallacei. The sequence continues at coordinate 23,133 of CAUYQG010044751.1, read as the reverse complement.
CATTCTTAACCCTCTCCCAGAGGCAGTAGAACTGTGATTTCTTGCAGTGCAAGACTCTGGGCATGAGTGGGTCTCCTTTTTCATCTTCAGTGGCAAAGAGTTTTTATTTTTGTTCTCCCTCAGCAGCACTTTTCTTTTAGTGTTATTATGGAATGCAGAAGGGTTTCATACCCCTCCCCAATAACTGTTTTTGCCTCAATAGCAGTTTGTAATAAAAGATTCCCAAATACAGGTGAATTTTATGCCTGTTCACCAGTGATGGACTGCCACTAGGTAGTGTTACCACCTGTGCTACCTAAGGAGTACTGCTAAGGTTTTTTGCCTCCTGATCATTCTCATGAACATCCAGCAAAGGACCGTGGAAGAGCATTATGAAGAAGCACAGGCTCTCATGTCTACTACAAGGGTAGAACAGCCACTCTGAAGAAAATTTTCTAACACTCTTCAATTTAGTCTAACCCTTGTAGCAGACATGAGAGCCTGTATTCTTCATCATGCTCTGGACAGATTCAAACTGTCATGCTACCACACGCTCAGTCTGTAACTGTTTATTAGAATGTCAGTTGTTTGTTTTGATTTTCATACTTCTATGACTACCACCTCCTCCTCCTTGGTCTGCCAAAGGCCAAAGATTCTGTGTGCCCTATTCTCCTCCAGAGATCTTATAGAATCAGGTCATATGGTTGTCCTGCAACCTCAACTCTATGTGACTCAAGAAAAAAAGCGACAATTCTGCAATTTTTTAGCTTTTTTCCTCAATGTTAAGGAGGCAATGACATCTGTGGACTCTTCATCTTGAATAAAAGTAGACCATCGTACTAAAGTTTGAGAGGTACACTGACAAAATATAATTGACCCAGAAAAGGTAAAGATGGAACAGTGGACATGCTTCCACTTCCCTCTAGTTCCACTTCAATCTCCACACTGTGACACCAAAATAGCCTCCATATTGGTCTCCGATTCCTATTTCTTCCCTAACTTACTCTGCAAATAGCAATCAGAATAATTATTTTTAAAGGTCCAATATATTATGCCCTTGCATTGCTTAAAATATCTGTGTTTTGTTTTGTTTTGTTTTTTAATTGAACATCAGATACAATGGAAAATTGTTATAATGGTCTGTATATCCTTGACTCAACTTTCCAAGGCTCATGTCTTAACTCCTCTCTTGTCATTTTCCTTCCACACTTTCCTTCTGTGTTTGAGTTACCTTTGGTCCTTTCCTACTCTCCCTTGATTATTTGTCTTTTTGTTTAAATACTTGGTTGTACTAGGTAGCCATCTAAACCGCCCACCCTCCCCCCCCCCCCGCCGCCACACACACACAGAGTTGGGGAGAGGAGGGACATGGATGGGGGAGAGGAGAGAGGTACTTCACATGACTGTTTCCTTATCATTTAATCTCATCCTTCACATCTCAGCCAAAGGCCAGGGAAACCATTTCGACCACCTTTTCTCTATGGTGACATTATTCTCCATCCCTTTATTTTGTTTTTTTGGGGACACTCACCAAATTATACAGATGGTTCCCAATGACTTGACTTATGATTTTTCAACTTTATAATGCGTTTATCAGGATATAACCCATTCAAAACCAAAGAGAATCTATATTTGTGTGGGGCACTCTTTGCTTGCTTTCTCACGCATTTATGGCCTTGATTTTCCACTAAACTTCAATTTATGGGAGGACAGGGACCGTTTATATCTCGTTGACCAAATTCTACTCTGCTCCTAACACAATGCTCAGCATACCTCCCATTCAACACATATTTTAAAACATGCAGTATCATATCTGATAATTATATATAATTATAAATTATATCTTATTTTATATTAAGTACATATAAATAAATTATCATGCCAGGGGTGCCAAAACTGTATTCACATTTTAAGAGATGTTGTCTATGTATTACTTTTAGTTTGCCATAATCAAAAGTGTCTGGATATTGATGGTAACCACTTTGAGCACCTCTTGTAATTGCAGAAGTCAAACGTGACTTGTATTTATCTTTTGTTATTGGAATATATTTAGTATTACAATTTTAGTGCAAATTTTCCCTTCTTAAAAATGTTTATATATTTTAGCACCGTCTGTATTATTACATATTATGTATATGTATTTAATGGTTACTTTAAAATATTTAGATTAATTTAACTACACATGTGTGAGTGAAAGAGGAGAATTCTAGGCAAAGCTTCAACCATATGATGGAATCAAATCTAAAAAGGTAGTCCCTCAGAATCCAGATAGACTGGTACTTAAATTACCCTAAACAAGTTTCTAGCTATTTCTTAAAAATAGAAAATATTTATGTAAAGAAATATGGAGGTAAATGCAATTTTCTGGGAAAAAATATCCAGGGATATAAATGAAAGTCAGTTTGCAACCTCCTATTTCATAAGAGTCTGTTCTTTGGGGATTGTTCAAATTCATTTTGCAGAATCAAGTAGCTGAGTTATTTTGAGTAAGCATATGTACTTTTAAGTGGTTATTCAAACTGAATTGCCTAAGTCTTTTAGGGTTTAGTGCTCACTAAATGTTATATATAACCAGAAAGAAATGGATAGTAAAATTGTAGAGACTCACCAAATTATTAACATTTTATTCTACTGTGAGCAAGAAAATAGCATGAAGTATATTTATATAAGGTAGAATGATGTCTTAGAATATATGTCATCTACACGCCTGAAGTATGCTCAGGGATATATTGAAAACTTGGTTTCGTTTCTGTTGACATATCATAAAATAGAAGATAGAAATAATGTTGACTGATACATCTAAACAAGCTTCTTCATTAACAAGTGACCCAGTGCCCTAAAGGATCTTATGTCTGCAATTTATTCTTTGCCACCTTTTAAAATCTTCCAATATATAGAAATTTAAAATAAAATCTGTACTCAAAACACCTTAGAACTTTATTTTCCCAATATTGCAATGAATAAGCATGTGAGATTTCATTCCCAAAGGACTTCCTTCTGTACAAAAAGTTGAGAGAGTGAAAATGCAAGGGCTCAGAAGGCCTTCTTCTGGAGAAGCCTAACCTCTGTGACCATACAACATAACATGAGGCACATTTTATCCACCCATGACCTAGTTTTGACTTAGCTGTTGAAATCACATCATCAGAAAAAAATAATAATGATGATAAAATGAAATATTTATGTGTGAAGTATCTGGAATATAGTATTTTTAAAAATTATATAAAAAGTTTGAACCAATATCAGATAAAAGTCACTTTTCATAATGAACTTTTTTCTTAGTTGTAAAAATACAATGACATCACAGTTGAACAATAACAAAAAATAAACAACCCAATCTTTGAAAATGGGTGAAGGACTTGAATAAGCATTGCTCCAATGAAGTCATACAAAAAGCACATGAAAAGATGCTCAGCATCACTAATAACTAGGAAAATGCAAATCAAAATGAGATATCACAATGAGATACAACTTCACACCCATTAAGATGGCTATTATAAACACACACATACATACACAGAGAGAAAATAACAAATAAGTACAAGAATGTGGTGAAATTAAAACCCTTGTGTACTACTAGTGAAAGTGTGAAACGGTGAGCCATTAAGGGAAACAGTATGGTGGTTGCTCATAAAATTAAAAATAAAATTACGGCATAATCCAACAATTTCACTTTGGGGCAAATACCCAAAAGCATCAAAAGCAGCATCTTGAAAAGATATTTATAAATATAGCATTATTCTCGATAACTGAAAGGCAAGAGCAACCCAAGTACCCATAAACAGATGAGTAGATTTTTTAAAATGTAGTACAGACATACAATGAAATATTATTTAGCCTTAAAAGGAAAGAAAATTCTGATACATGCAACATGATGAATGAACTTGGAGGATATCATGCTAAGTGAAATAAGCCAATCACAAGAGGACAAATACTGAATGATTTCATTTATATGAGCTACCCAGAGTGGTCAAATTCATAGAAATAGAAAGTAAAATGGTGGTTGCCATGTGTGAGGGATGAGGGGAAATGGGGAGTTATTGTTTAATGAGTGTAGAGTTTCAATTTTGCAAGATGAAAAGTGTTCTGTAGATGGAAGGTAGTGATGGCAGCACAACCATGTGAATATACTTAATGACAGTTGACAGTTGATGTGCACTTTAAAATGACGAAGGTGGTAAACGTATATGTGTTTTGCAGTTTTTAAAAATTACAAAATTAAAAATTTTTTTTTTAGCTGGATTCTCCCTCCGTCTCCCAGAATGGAGTGCAGTGGCACACTCACGACCACCCCGGCATCGCCCTGCTGGGCTCTGGCGATCCTTCCGCCTCAGCCTTCCAAGTAGCCAGAGCTATAGGTGCTCGCTACCACGCCTGGCTAATTTTTGATTTATTGTAGAGATGAGGTCTTGCCAAGTTGCGCGGGTTGGTCTTGAACCCCCAGGCTCAGGCAATTCACTCAACTCAGCCTCCCAAAGTGCCGGGATTAGAGACTGAGCCACCAAGCCCAGCCTAAAAATTCTTTAAAACACAAAAATGTATATGCAAACTTTTTAATATAAGCCCTTCAGGCTTATGTAAATTTTAAGATAAAGATTGTGTCTATTTTACTCATCATCCTATGTCTGATTTTTAGCATATATTATACATTCAATAAATATTTATCCACTGAATTAGAAAACCGAACGAGTTTCCATATGCCACTCCTGAGAGTTATAGCACTTGCCATTATTGGGACTTAAAAATGTTGACATTGCTACATGCCCAGTCATTCACTACCATCAAGTCCTTTCAGAGACATAGCAACAGAACTTTCTGGTTCTATATTGTTACTTCTCTATTTCAGGCAATTGCACACAAATCAAGACAGACAATCAAAGGTTATGGCGATCTCTGTGGTAACCTACATTTAGAACTGCAATGAAGTTTGTCATGTCAATGGTTCTCAAGTGAGCCATCCATAAATAGGACATCTCTTTAGGGTGTCACACAGTAATCCTACCAGTTTAAGCTTGTCAGGACCTTCAGAAATCAAGTTACTAGTTACAAATGGAGGAGAAAAAAACTAAGAAGAGATGACAAAGGGAAGGATGAGATAATTATGATAGAGAAGGAGAGTGTTGGTAAGGCAGAAAGGTAAAGAAGGAAGGAAACTAACACTTAAAGAGCATCTGAATTTTGAAAGCATGATAGGCATTTTTCTATATGCTATCTCATTCGATCTTCACAGGAACCCAGCATATTATGACTACCATTTTTACAGATTAGAAAACTTATATTTAGAGAAGAGAAAAATAAAGAGGAAAGAACAACTTAGAGAGGACAAATTCAGGAAATGGACACAAGTCATAATGATGTAAACTAGTGGTCTGCCACAGTCATGTAAACAGCCTTACTTCACAGGCTGCGGTCAGAGAAGTGAAAGAATTCTGAAGATGTAAAGACTTTGCAGAAGAGGGATTTTTCAAGTAAGCAATCAGTGTTTAAAAGCAGTAGATACCTTCCATTTGTACCTGGGTTTAGTGATCCTAATGATAAAAATAACTGGATCAAATATATATGTTCATACCTGGAGAAAGGGCACCTCAGACAGGGGAAGCTATAAGCCCTGCCTAGGTACAAGTGGAAAGTGTAGCACCACTAGGTAATACTAACTGATCTATCACAGAAACAAAGAACTGAGTACCACATAGTCTCACTCATAAGCGGACTTTGAACAGTTATCATAATACTATAAGACAGCGATTGGCAGTAGTGGGAAATTACCAGGGAACAGGGATGGGGATGGGGATAGGGAGGGTGGGATTGGCGGTAGTGGGAAACTGCCAGGGGCAGGGGCATACCTCATCAACAAGGTTACCTGCATAAGGAACATCTGTAAACCTAACCCTGAATTGTTCCCCACGCCTTTAAAATACAAAACTTAAAAATAAAAGAAACCTGGTTGTTATGCAGTAACTCAATCTTTAAACTTTTTTTTTAAGTCCTTAAGTTCTGTAAGATGACATAATTTTTCTTTTCACAGTAAGCTTTCAGTTCTTTTTCCATGTTTCATTCATTCCAAGTTTAGTTTGTCTCTCAACTTCCTACTTCTCTTCCCACTCAATTCTCTGTTCTTTTCTTTTACAGAAGTAACAACCTCCTGAGTTTTAAAGAACTCTCGCCACTTTTCCCTATACAGAGGAAGCAGCAAGCAGCTTTACCACCAAGTGAGGTGGAGATTTTATATGCCAAACAGGCTGGTGGGAGAGGCCCCTGGAGCCAGAGGAAGATGAACGATGCCTCTCTGTGTGTATTGCTCTGTTTCATAGCCATTCACGGAGTAAGTGTTCATTTTCTTCAGGGGCATTTCTACAAAGCACACGTCTGGAACATTCTTAAGTGTTCAAGTCAAACCTCCATCTTCCAGCAAGTCTCTCTCAGGAGCAGAGAGATAAGTTTCGGCCATGATGAGCAGAAAACTGACTTTGAAGTATTTCTCCCTTACATTCCCTGCATGTCCTTATTTGTCTTTCCTGAAGTGGAGAGTCAAAGGGAATGGACAACAGTGTGACTATTGCATGAGAGCTTGGAGAAAGAAGGCATTTCACAGAAGAGGCCCTGTAGTCAGGCAAGCAGAAAATGTGAGCCTTCGAGCCTGCAGACACGGACCCGCTCCCCATTCTATTTAGTGCTTTTCAGTGCTCTGGTCAATATACACAGTCTTGACCCTGCCTCAGTTTCCATTCTGGGTGGGGAGTAGGAATATGCTGAATTTTCTGAAATACTTATCATGTTCTAGGCAGAAATATCAGAATGATTAGTTAGATGATATAATCATCAAAACACTAACCTCATAAGGACATGATAGTATATTTGAGACAGTACCTTGGGTTTTCATAAAATCTTATAGACTTTTAAAACTTTAATAACTTAGACTGTAAGTTTGGTAGGCACAGACAGTAAGTGTTTTTTAAAGGCAAATTGATATTTTTTTCTCACATCTGAAAAACATGAACGCCCTTTGTCCTGGTCAAGTGCAGTTGTCATTTTTAGCTTGTTATGGGGATCTGAAATAAAATTATTTTGCATGCAGTTATGTAATTTCAGTGTCCTACAATTTAATTTATTTTCTTCAAAATATCTTTTAAAGTTTTCTATTATTCTTCAACCCGTTATAAAAGGTTAGAGGTACACATGATTTTATGGAAACTTTACCTATAAGGTATATGATCTTGGAAGAAATGTATTCATTAAAATAATAACAGAATAGTATTTATTGTGACATTAGCATGGAATTCATTTTATTGTATGTTATTTTATTTTTTTGCCAAACTTTGTTTTTTTAAGATGGGGGGTACAAGTCAGTATTGGGTACATAAGTGGTTTACATACAGGTGAAGTTCAGACTTCCTATTGGACCTCACTTCATCTGATTTGAGATCAGGTATCCTTATAGACGTTATGTGTCTCTCCCCACCTCTGGCAGTTTCTAGCTACTGCCAATCCCTTTTTTATAGTACTAGGGTAAATGTTCAGGGTCTGCTTAAGAGTGAGAACATGCGATACTCAGTTTTTTGTTTCTGTGATAAATCACTGAGTATGATGGACTCTTAATCCATCCAAGTTGCTGCAAAGTCCATAATTTTGTCCTTCTTTATGGCTGCATAATATTCCATTGTGTATACATACCACATTTTTTAAATCCAGTCCACCATGAAATATATTATAAAAGCTGCTACCATAGAATAACTTGTTAAGCTGTTTAACCCATATATTACCATAGTAATTTAGATATGGATAAAGCATGTATAGTAGTCTTCTATAGCTGCTGTAATAAATAATCACAAATTTACTGGCTTAAAAAACATATTTATTTCACAATCCTGTAGGTTAGAAGTCCAACGCAGATCTCACTGGACTGAGACCAAGGTGCTGTCAGGACTGTGTTATTTTTTAGAGGTCCGTGGTTAGTATCTGTTTTATTGCTCTTCCCAGCTTCTAGAGGCCACCTGCATTCCTGTGCTCAAGAAACTTTTGTTTTCAAAGTCATTGGGCCCACAGTTGGGCCTAATCCCTCTTACATCATCATCCCTCATGTTCTATGTTCTCTTGTCTGCCTCTTCTTTCTTCACTTTTGTGGATTAGATTGGCCCCACCAAGATAATCCAGAAAAATTTTCCCATCTCAGTGTCATAAGATTAGCAACCTTAATTGCATCTGCAACTTTTATTCCCTTTTGTCATCTAAAGTAGTATTTACAGGTTCCAAGGATTAGGATGTGGACGTCCTTTGGGGGCTATTCATCTGCCTGCCATAGTATATAGTTATTTAGAGAAGAACATGATATTTGATTATTAATATACTGTTTATGTATCTAAGATATTGGTAAAATAACATATAACATAGGATTATGCATTCCGAGCATCATAATTTCATCTATTTTTATTAATTTGATCTAGATGTTAATAGTACAATGCTGGGCTGTATTACATGCTGAATTGTACACTAAAAAGCAAAAATTCAACTCAGGATCTTTCTCCCTATAAAGGTATAATTTATCTCCTTAGAGATACCTTCAATTAATTCTTTTAAAGTTATCTTAAAGACAGACTTTCCTAGGAAAATATCTTTCTTTCTCTAAATGAAAAAGAATAGCCGAGCAATGCCTATGTGTGAAACATTGGAAGAGAAAAGAACGCCATGAACTTTTCTTATCTTAATACTATCATTAGTGGAATCAAGCAATCATAAGGCATCAAAGTCTAAACACTAAGGTTCAATAATTAAAGTAGAGCTCACTTTGTGGTAAATTATGGGTGAAAAGAATTGAAGATGGAAAAGGGTGGGCAGTTTTAAAACAAAAGAAGAGTTAACAAATGGGGGAAATAACTTCCTGGGGGAGATGTATCTGGCAGTGCTAACAAATACCTCCACAGCCCTGATTTCCCCTGTGGTGATCTCTGAGCACTAGGCCTGGGCAGCCAAACCAAAATGGATGGCAATAATTAGATTCTGATGAGTGAAGGGCCCACACGAGGGCCAATGTTTCCAGAGGAGTTAATGAAAGGAGAGGAAATCGCTAGATTTCACGACGATGTAAAATGGATGCAGAGCCTCCAGGAGTTTTTAAAACACTGGCTTCTTCCTACTCACCTAACAGCGCTTGTGGAAGGGGAAAATATCTGGCCCACAGAAAACTGATCACAACAGGAGAATTTTAATATGTGCACACTTCCAGTAGTAAGATTCAGGGTCACCCAGAGCTATTATTCAAAGTCAGTATCAGACCATTTAATTTTCTGCTTCAGTTCTTTTCTGCTTCTCTCCCACCTACCCCAGCCTAATGGCCATACCCCATCTTCTCTTTGTTGCCATCCTTCTGCCTCTTCTAAGCTCCGAATGGAGTTTTATGACTGATGTCTTCAGGTACTGTATCTATTCTCCTTAATGAAAACCTAGTTGTAGTGAGTGCTAATAGCGCAACAAGCATTTTATAGCCCTTTTAAGGAAAATGTGTAGAGTGGATGTGGATGTTCTTAGCACTCTGCTTGGTAAATGGAAAATGGAACGTGGGCAGTGTTGTTATAGCTGTGAATGATTTGTGGTGTCTTTCGTGTCAACTGGTATTTCTCTTTTGCTCCTTACTGGAAGCCCCAGAATCCATCTGAAGTTAATTCCAAAAGCTAAGTCTGAAACAAATTGTATGGTGACAGGTGAAAAATATAAGTGGAAAAATGCTGCCAGGGGCTATATAGTATGCCAATGTGCTAATCCACTTGATCAAAAGGCGGTACAGTATAACATGTCTGGAAATATACCCATTTGTTTCAACTGCTCGGGCACTTCTCTGTTTGCTTCTTTTGATAATCATATCCTGATTCATTTGCTATTACAATTGCTTTCTAAATTTCACCATTTCCTCTTCCCTAACTCACATTCATTTCCAAACGGAGAGACTTCATTTTTTTCTGCCACTTCTTTTGTGTTTCCACTGATTCAGGTTCTGTTTTAGCATTTGTGTCGTAGGATCAAATTTGTCGGTTTGGAGGTGAACAGACACAGGTATATGTGGTAACTGAGCTAATAACACAACCAGATGTTCCTGCTATTAGTTCAGCAGATGTCTCTTGCTCAGTTCATCCTGGTGGGGAAATTAATATACCTTATAAGTTTAAAAAAATAGGAAAGGAAAGAAAGAGAGGAACAAATGTGCTTTAGAGCTGCTTTTCTGTGAAGAGATTGAATAGAGAATGGTTGAGTATCAAAGAATCAGCCGTTTATATTGTAAAATCTGCCAGCCAGCGCTCCGTTTCAAGGACAACGTGACACCTACAAGGGAACTGGCTGTCTGCTTCTCAGATGCATAGGCACTTTCAGAATTCTAAACTTTTGGGGGGCTTTTCAGTCCTGTGAGTAGCTTTTTAACTGCAAACAACTGATTCATTTCAATACACAAATCACGAAAGAACATGATTTTGAAGTAAGTAGCTAATCCCGTGATATATCCATCATTTTGTAGCAAATAAGACTCAGCTAAGGACAAGCATCTAAGTACAGATGTCAATTAATAAAGGATGAATTGAGATTGTGAGCTCCATAGTCAAGATTATATGCAAAATGATGACATCAATAGTATTAAATTACAACAGCTTAGGCTATTTCAGTTTTTTTTAATGGCAACTTTAGGATAATTTCTCAACACTATGCTATTTCCATGGCAACAGTAGAATATTGTAATACACATTGAATCAAAGCAATTATTTATTATACCATGTTAACATCAGAATTATCTGAGTGCCTAGTATGTGCCTAATATTTCATTTAACAAAACCTTATGAGATTGGTGTCCCCACTCCCATTTTACAAAAGAAAAAACTGTGGCTCAAAGAGTTGAAATTGGGGGGACTCAGTCACAGAATGGTAAGTAGCAGGACTGGGTTTCCAACATAATACTGTTATAATAAAGAGCCTATGTGCCCTTCCTTCTGCTAATGAACCTCCCAGTAGGATATTGTTGTGTTTTGAATGGTGCCTCCCAAAAAAAGACATGTCAGAGTACTATCACTCAGTACTTCATTTGGTGAACTTTAGGTGAGCTTATTTGAAGATAGGGTCTTTAGGGAGGTAGTCAAGACGAGGTCATTAGTACAGGCCCTAATCTAAGGTGATTCCAAGAATTTTGGCAGGGGAGTGATGTCTCACTCTGTTGTCCAGGCTATAGTGCAATGGCACGATCATGGCTCATTGCAGTCTTGACTTCCTAGGCTCAGGCGATCCTTCCGCCTCAGCCTCCAGAGTAGATGGGGTACAGGTGCACACCACCATGTCCAGCTAATTTATTTTTTTTTTTGTAGAGACACAGTCTTGTTATGTTCCCTCAGTTTGTCTCAAACTCCTGGGCTAAAGCAATTCTCCCGTCATAGCCTCCCAACATGCTGGGATTACAGGCATGAGCCACTGCACTTGGCCTCTAATCCAATATGGTTCATGTCCTTATAAAAGAAGAAAGACAAAACAGATATACAGGGAGAACATCATGTGAAGATGAAGGCAGTGACTGGGGTGTTGTGTCAACAAGGCAAGGAACTCAAGAGGTTTCCTGGAAACCCCCAGAGGTAGGAAGGCATGGAACAGACTAGCCCTTACAATCCTCAGAAGGAACCAACCCTGTCAACACCTTCATCTCAGACTTCTAGCTCCAGAACCTAGGACAATTTATTTCTGTTCTTTAAACCACCCAGTTTGTAGAAAACTAACACATAAGTATAAATATAATATGAAACATAGAAATAAAATATAATATGTAAAATATAAGTAATAATAGACAATAAACAAAAATATAAAATAAAATATAATGTAATTTGTTCTTTTCATTAGTTGTTTTTACGTATTCAACACTTACAGTATTTTCTGTTTTTCCAATAAATTTGTAAGATAGTTTTAAAAATTAATGCGTGAATACAGAATCTAAAGAAAACAAAGAAATTTTAAAAAGAGCCGGGCTCAGTGGCTCAGCCTGTAATCCCGCACTTTGGGAGGCTGAGGTGAGTGGATTGCCTGAGCCCATGGGTTCGAGACCCGCCTGGGCAACTTGGCGAGCCCTCGCCTCTACCATAAATCAAAAAATCAGCCGGGCATGGTAGCGCGTGCCTGTAATTCCGGCTACTCGGAAGGCTGAGGCAGAAGGATCGCCGGAGCCCAGCGGGTCGAGGCTGCAGTGGCCGGGAGCAGGTACTGCACTCCAGTCTGGGCAACAGAGTGAGACTCCAACTCAAAAAAAAAAAGAAAAAGAAAAAGAAATTTTAAAAAGAATGAATAAAACATGGAAACACAAGGAAACAATCAAACATAATAAAGACCAATTAGTTAGAGTAACTCTAGTGGCTATAGTTTATTAATTTCTCACTCCCTCAAAAATGTATAAGCACAAGCACAAAAGCACAGTAAAAGTTAATTTCTGGTCACATAACAGTAAGATGTAGGGGGACAGATCAATGGGGCAAGGCTTCCTTCACGTAGTCATTCAGGGTCCCAGGCTGATGAAGGCCCTGCTCTCTTCAATCTGTGGGCTTCGAAGATTGTCCTGGGGGTTATTTCCATCTCAGCTAATCAGAGAAGAAGATAGAGTGGAGATGTGCTGGTCATCACATTCCAGTTGTCAGAATATATCTAATTGCAAGAGAGTCTGGAAAATGATGTTTTCATGCCTCAGAAGAAGAAGAGAACATGGGTTTTTGTGAACACTGACAAGCTGGCACTCAGTGTTGTTCAGAAATTCATATCCCTGGTTACTCCCTTTCATTTGCCCTTAGCTCCCCACCCACCCTGCCCCCCAATCTCTAGCATCCCCCTGCCAGGCCTTAGTTTATGTTGCTGACTTTGCTTCTATTTCCATAACCTCCGTTGCTATATCTACCAACTGACCAGCCTCTCTATTCACACATTCAAAGTTTCTGTTACTGTGGATGCTCTACCACGACTCTAAGACAAACCCTCTAGCTTTCTTCATGTAGATACAACCAATCACTTCTTGCTCACTCAATTACACCCACTCCAGATTCCTCAGTTTTTTTCTCTCTTTAGATCACATCCATCATCAATCAACCATAAAATAACTACCCCTAAAAATAGCCATTTGATGTCTTACTTTTCCATTCTCCTTTACAGGAGTTTGCTCAAAAATCTTGCTTCTAGTCCCCATATCTAATCTCATTTCTTCTGTTCACTTGTAAATTCACCCCAATTATTCTTATCACCCTATGGAAATAGCTCTAGTCAGAGTAAAAAATGAACCTCTATGCCTATAACCAATAGTCAAATCTCAGTCTTCATCTTATTCAGCACCACTTGCCACACTTCATTAACGTTTCCTTTTTGAAATCGTTTTTTCACTTGGCTTCTAGAAGGGTACCTTGCTGGTTCTCCATCTCCTTGGCTGCTCTTTTTCATCTGCCCGCTAAACATTGGAAAGTTATGTCTAAATTCCTGTTCTCTTATTTTTACTCTGTGATGGCTCACTCCCTTAATAACATGCTCTAGCTTCATAACTTTAAATCCATCTATATGCTGATATCGTCTAGATTTATACGTCTAGCTCAGGCCTCCCTTCTGTATACCACATTTATGTATTCAATTGCCTGCTTGACATTTCCAGCTGGATATCTAATTGAATCTCAAACTTAACATGTCCAAAAATGAATTCCTAACTCTCGGCATCCCCCAAACAAACAAACATTTCTTCTGGCCCAGTCTTCTACATCTCAGTAAATGGAAAGCCCATAATTCCAGTTGCTCGGGCCAAAGAGGAGTCTGATTTTCCTCTTTTGTTCATCCCGATTGGCAAATCTTATTGGTTCTAACTTCAAAATATACGTAGTGCTTTTCTCCCCACTACAACTTCCACCATCCCAGTCTAAGCTTCCATCATCTGTCACTCACCTATATTGCTAAAATAGTTTCTTAACGGCTTTCCATGTTGCTAACTTTACTCTCCAGTAATCTACTCAGAGCCTCCAGAGTAACCCATTTAAAATGAAGTCAGATCATGGCACTTCTCTGCTTCAAAGTCCCACATGGTTTTCTAATATCACTCATAGGAAGAGTCAGTCATTACCCACAAGCCAACAAGACCCCTGCGCTCTACACACGTGGCACACCATCCCCCTCCCTGACATCATCTCCCACCCTTTGCCTCACTCTGCACCAGCTATAGCTCCTAATTCTGAACTGTGAATGGGAGCACTCCAAGCGTGCTCTTGTGTCAAGGCATTTGCGTTTGTTGATTTGTGAGCCTGGAACCCTTTTCCCAGATACCTACATGACTCATGCCTTAATTTCATTCAGCTTTCTACTCAACTGTCACCTTATCAGTGAGGCTTTTTCTGACCTCCCTATACAAATGTCAATTCCCAACCACACCAACATTCCTTACACCTTTCATCTTGCTTTCTATTTCACTGCAGCACTTTTTTTCTTTTTTAACCACCTGACATACCAAATATTTTTATATATACCCTCCAAAAACAAGGACCATGTCTTTTTAAAAAATTTCTGGTTTCCATGACAACTGACACAATGACAAGAGCTATATTCTTCAACAAACTTTGATGGAAGATCTATGATGAAATTCACAATTTATACTTTTTCTTTTTAGACCACACTTCTGGAAGGTGTGGGTATTGGGAACAAGAAGCAACAAGTTGCAATAGTAACAAGTAGTAAGCAGAGAATTTACTAGAAGACAGAATTAGCAGATCAATAAGAAGACACAGTATTAGAAAATTCAACCTTTAAAATTGAGTTGATTGTATAAGAAATATTATGCTTTTTCTCATAATGAATTGTATCAGCAAACTAGAATCATTTTAAGTGGAATCTAATTTTACAATACAGAATCTCTTTCTGGAACAAATTATAATCAATGAAAACTCAAATTTGCTCTACACATAAATTAAAATGTTCATTATTAATATTGCTATATACTTTATAAGTTTTCTTTCCCAGAGCTGCAGAGAGAGCTCACTTGGATTAAAATAATTTTATTTGTAAAAATATTTTTAACACAGAAACACACCTATCACATAACATTAAACTTGATATAATTATTATCGTTGAAAGGATACAATTTACATTAATACAATATTAATACAATATTACATAGAGGTAAAGTGAAGCCCTTCTTAAACAAACAATGCAATGTTTGTGCAATGCAAAGTTTACTCTAAAGTAAAAAAATTTTGAAATATTTTTCTAATAAGAGTATTTGTCAGGATCATAATGGTGATTGCTAACAAAATCAGAAAGCAAAAATGACAAATATAAATTTGTAATTAAAACTAAATTTAAATATCTAATGTTTAATCAATCAAATAATTAACAATCATTGAGATTCATTCTAGATGATTCTATGTACTACCTTTCTAATATTCAGTCAATTACCAAATCTTCTTGATTCTACCTTCTAATTGTCTATTAAAACAAAAATAGAAAACTTGCTGGAGTTTTCTTACTAAAAAAGAGAATCTATTCACTGTAGAAAACTTAGAACATGTATACTAGTACTTTTTGTGTTTCTATAAACAAACAAATGTTAAAAATGAAAAATACAAAAATTCAAGGAGAGTATTTTTGTATTTCACGTTTCTAGGATTGTCAGGCAATGACTTTTCACTGGTGACATTGCTTCTGATGCTGTTTCTAAGGTTAAGGCTACCCTTCCCATCCACCCCTACACACTTTCTTTTGGCATTCATTGATAGATGCACAGGCAAAATTTACTAAGGGAGGACAGATGGCTTACGGAAAATACACTGAATTTTCTTTGCCTTTTCAAGATGAATGAAACACAACAAAACAACTTTAAAAATGTGTGTACTTTTAGGGAGCACACTCAGATATAGTATGAAATATTTTCCATTTTAATTCTACTTGTGTATAAGATTCACGAGAAATTGATTTTGAGAGTGATTCAACAATCAAGTAATGCATTCCTTCGTTCATTCATTCCACAGACATTTATTGAAAGTCTTCTGTTTGTCAGACCCTGTGCGGTGCTATGTGTATTCAACTATAAAAGATATCAGGAGATTCCAGACTAGTGGAAACATCACACTTAGTGATCTATCACAGAAACAAGGAACTGAATAGCACATAATTTTACTCAGAAGTGGGTCCCAAACATTTATCACAATGCTATAAGGGTGGGATCAGCAGTTGCGGGACACTGACAGGGGAGGGAGGGAGTGGAGAGAGTATTCTAGAAAGCCTTTAAAATAGTGACTTGTCACAATCGTGTTATACATCTTAAATTATTCTAGGAAAGTATTCATAACAATAAATATAAAAAAATAACTTTAGATTATTAGACTTCCATTTTAATTTACTTTCCTAAGCAAAGGGGTTGACAAAGAGAGAAACTGATTTTTTTTTTTTTACATTTCAACTGTTTGTCTGGAGTTTCATTTAAGTTATTTAACCTAATCCTTATGACAACATAATAGGTATAGTATACTCATTTTTCATTTCAAACAATTGAAGTTTGGAGTGGTTACTTGAATTGTCACTGATGACACCGCTGACAAGTGTAAGGATTCAAAACCAGGTCGGATTCCTAATCCCTTCTGCTTCTGCTACTCGGGTCTTTTTGCAGTTCCTGATAAATGGAGACTTGATTTTTAGCTGATGTAACATAACACACCAGAAACGTCAGCAGCTTGGCTCTAAAATCTTCTCTTTTATAGTAAATAATATTTACATATGTACAATGCTGACTACATTTCCCAACCCACAGGTAAAGCAACTTTTATAGTATTATACAACTCATGTTAGAAATATTTAATTTACGGTGTATTAAGAACACGGTAAAGCCCACATTTGTTCTTCACATATTATAATTGTCACTTTTGGAGGTTAGGTGTCTGCAAAAGGGTTTATTTTGAATTCCCAAATGTAATTTCACTGCAGTTTTGGCATTTGTGAGTTTTATATATTTTAAAATTGCTCAGTTTGATACTATCTGTGGAATAGCTTTCCATTTTAAAACATATCAATCTGTTTTCAATTTTATCAGGCGGCTACTTACCAGTGTTATTTTAATAATGCTATTATTTAACACCTTATATGCCTTTTGTTCCAAACACTTTCTCCTTTTTCTTCTACTTGCCAATTTCCTTCCATTTAGAAAAAAAAATTCGAAGTGTAGTAAAAGTCAAAATCCTTTTAGTAGAATATATTTTTGCACATAATAACTAATGTGGGTGGAAATATGGAACTGAAATTTAATTTTTTGCTTGTTATATATTTAAGATGCATAAATTATAAGTACCATAATTTAATATGAAAGGGAAAATAAACTAGATTTTCTTTGAAGTTTGTTTGTTTGTTTAATATCCCCATAGTAACTTAGGTAGCTTGCATTCTGACTTTCAGATAATTATGTCAATGGCATTATACTTCCGGAAGCAAAGGTTAAAAATAATAAACATCCATTAAAATTGCCACTTCTAAAAAATAGACACATAAACAAACAAACAAACAAATAACATTGCCACTTCTTCAAAGTTTCCATTTTTGATAAAAATCAATTGTACAATTTAAAAAAATAGTTCTACAAACTCAATAAACTGGAAACATCATTCCTAGGCTCTCTGGGTACCTTTAGTTTAAGAATCCTATCTCTTCACCCAGAGATGGTGGTACTTAGGTTTCAAGGTTGCAGTCATGATTAGAGATAGTATCTATAAAGTATCTGGCACAGAAGCCCACTTGTGGCAGGTATGCATGCTGTATCTGCTATTACTCTTTCTCTTAGTATCCTATATTTTTTTGTGGAAGAGTAGGTCCTGCTATACCAACACAGGCTGACAGTAAAGGGACATTTATTCACTTCTTAATTTTAGGACTTCTTGAGTGGCCAACCCAGACCAGCAGGAAGGCCAGGGCTTTCCTGATGCCTTCACCCCAGGAAAGCACAAGTGAATGTACACACACCACCACCACCAGCCAGAGGCCTCCAGGGCGGGTGGCTCGTCCAAGAACTTGGCCCTGGATACCTCATCATCCAGACAAAGCTAGTTTGTGCTGCTAGAGAAGCAGCAGATGCATTTCCCCCCATGGCTGCTGCTACTGCCAGCACACAGTGGCACCATGTTCCAGAACGGCTGAACACCTGCAACAGCTGCCCTGGGGTGAAGAGTGAGGGTGAGGCAGAATGAGCCTTTCATCAGATTTTGATTCAGCCAAGGGGAGTGCTAAGGCCAAGAAGCTGGT
The DNA here is from genome assembly GCA_963574415.1 of Tarsius wallacei. Classification (NCBI taxonomy): domain Eukaryota; kingdom Metazoa; phylum Chordata; class Mammalia; order Primates; family Tarsiidae; genus Tarsius; species Tarsius wallacei. Next base: position 4,905 of record CAUYQG010044751.1, on the reverse strand, counting down.
TGGAGTCTCCGACAACACATCCTATGAGATAAGCAGTGAAAGTGGGGCAACACTCATTCCACTGTCAACGGTGCCAATCCAATGATACCATACATTTGATCACATACAAGCCAGTCACTATATCTGCTTGCACTGTGGCTTCTTAAAAAATAATGCTCATTACTTAATTCCCCTCCTCTCTTTTTCTCCCTTAGCAGTGTTCTGTGTCTGTTTTTGCCCTCCTTGTGTTCGTGTATGTTCAGGACCCACTTATGAGTGAGAACATGGGGTATTCAGTCTTCTGTTTCTGTGATAACTTGTGGGAATAAGAGGTGCCAAACCACCCATGGAGTACCACGCTCACCACTGGTATTGGGAGGGTGGACAGATTCATCCAAAGCCCAAACCCCACCATCATGCAATATACCTGTGTGATGAATTTCGACATGTACGATCTGATTCTAGAATAAAATAACATGTTTTTTAAAATTCAGGAAGCAAGAGGAACTTGTTTGTCGGTACACATGGTAGAAAGATCAGGGCTCCAGAGCCTGTCCCAGAACTTGGCTCAGTTACAGATGGACGTGTGACCTTGAACAAACAGCCTGACCTTTTTGGCCCTTATTTTCGAAAAGTATGTAAAATTGGCAAAATACATATTACTGATAGCCATTAAATATAACGCCTGTCATATAATAAACCTTCCATAAGTAATAGCGCTTAAAATATATTATTTTTTTCTAAATACCAGCTTTCCCTTCTGAAAAATGAGTATAATAATATCTATTGTTATGAGGATTAGAAATAGCATTATGAAGTACCTGGAAAATGGCTGATGCTCAACAAATGGTAAATATTCATCCTTTGGGGATGGAGGAGAAAAGATTTAAATGGTGTTTAAAAGAAACTGAATGCCCTATCTGATTTCCTGTGGCTTCACTCTTGCAGAATATAGAACAGTATTGTCTCGTAGAAATATGATGGAAGGCACCCATCTAATTTTAAATTTCCTGGCAGCCACATTAAAAATGGAAAAAAGGTAAAATTAATTTAATATATAATTTACTTAACTCAATGTAAATGAAGAATAAGAATAAGGCCTAACCAAAACTATTTATTTTAAAATATTTATTTTGATATAATCAGTATAAAATATTATTCGTGAGATATTTTACATTCTTTTTTTACACTCTTTTTTCCCTCAAATTATCAAAATCTGGTATGTATTTTACACACAGAGCACACATCAATTCAGACTAACTACATTTCAAGTTCTCAGTGTGCTATCATATTGAACAGCATAGACATTGTCACTTGACATTCATCTAAACATTCAGCTCCAAAACCAATCCTGTCTTCAGACAAGATGAATTTGGAATCCCAGGTTAAACTCTCAGGTGATTTAGCACAGACAGTCATCTTGTTAGACTGGTTGTACCTTGCCTCCAATTCTATCAGGTTTCTTTTGATCAGATGCCACCTCAGTCTCCCCAGGACTCCAGGGCTTGTTAGAGCAGAAAACAACAGAGTTGAATGACAGTCCCTAACTGGGTCCACCCACTACCTTCAATGTCCCTCCACAAATCCTTGCGCTACCAGATAATTGTTCAGCTCTACATACCCTATATATCTCTATCTTGTGTGAAAGGTCACCTTCAGGCTATGTCCTTAAAGATAAACATCATATCCTAGCCTGTAAACGGATGAAGTGTTCAGGCAAGAAAGGATTCAATTATCATGTAGTCAGAGGGTGTAACACAAAGGAGGAATGTAACAAAAGTGCAAAATGATGGAAGGAGTGTGACTTCAAAGACTCTAAGGTTAGAATTCCTTCCATCAGGTCTCCTGTAATCTGAAGAGCTTCAATCTTGCTTGAGACATAGACAAATCGTAATGCATGGCCAAGGTTTAGAAAGCATGGCATGAGAAAGATAAAAATAAGCTTGAGAGCAGGGGCAGGCCACTGGAAAGGTAGGCCTTCATGCACGTCCAGAGAGGTGGAGAATTGCTCAACACCAGGGGCTGCCACTCACATAGACTCTAATATGAAAGGCATCTGTTGGAATTGTGCAGTACACAACCCGTGCATTGTAACTGGCAGGCCTCTGAGAATTCAGATGAAGAGAATTAAATTGTTCTACATAGCAAAGTAAAAAAAGGAGGGAGGTAGAATATTGCAGAATAAGAAGAGGTGAGGTAAAGACTTTTGTCAGTGGTGGCTTGGGGAATGACATTTGGTCAGTGGTTTCTGCAGGATAATGTGAAGTAGAAAAGGATTATGTGGGAAAGAATAAAGGAAATACAGGATATAAACTGAGATGGAGTAAAAGCAGAAAATTGAAGGATATAAAACTAGGCTAAATGTAAATCCCTCCATAATCCTCAAAGATACTGTGGGAGAGTCTGGGTTTCTCCATATACTCAAGATGTGGGTTTGAGTGTACTCTAATTAAATATGCAATATCCAGGTTCCTTGGGCAGACGAGAGGATCAGGAAGAAGCTCTCTTGGCTATATGTAGGCTGCTTGACCAACCATATACTGGTTGAGCATTAGCTATAGAGACTTAATAACTATTTCCAGAATAAATGAATTACGGTCCAGACTAGACAATTAACTTCTAAACTTGGCTGCTTATTGGAATTCTCTAGAAAACTTATTTTAAACATACATATTGGCCCAGAACATGGAAAATTTTGAAAGTGTGGTTGTGGGCTGAGGCCTACAATTTGTATTTTTTTACAAGAGTTCCACGTGCTTCCGATTTTGTGACTCCACTTGGGAACAAGTTTGGGCCCAGTTACAATTCAAGAATCTTTTATTCTCGAGGTTCCATGTCACTGACTAGAAAACAGATCACTCCAGGCAGCACTGAAAGGGTTCAGTATAACCCACAATGCTTCAAAGACAGCCAAAGAGTCAACAGTCTCAGTCTATTCTCAGAATCACTAAAATACCTTTAGTATTAACAGTTACTAGCATACTAACGTAAAAAAACCAGGATTTTTCTCTATCTGGCCCCTAACATCTGATGAGATCCAAAGTCAACCTTCTAAACATTGAATAAAAAATATGATTGCCTAAAAAAAACTCTATGATCAATTTTACTGATTAACAAAGGAACTGCCCATGTTTAAGTATGTCTCTATGTTAGAGAGTAAAAGTTGCAGAGTTTCACACCCTCTTAACTTACATTTTACTTTTCTCTGCTTCTCAAGAACAGTAAAAGCTAGCTATAACAGGAAAGGAAAAATTCTCAACTATTTTTGTAACTTTTATTTGTGGAATGAAAGATGAAAAAATGCATTTTATTTATGTCTATTTATCCTTCTGAGCTGAAACTAATCCTAAAGGGTTTGAGCAAAGAGCTAGCAATGCAAATATGCTAGGTCAACAGGTGGTTTTAATTTGCTTGCTATAAATTGTTAAGAGGGACCTATGCTAACTCTATTCTCATTAATTCATCTACCATCTCCTTTCCTGCAGTGAAAGTTGCAGATTGCACAGATAGGGCTCAGGATATAAAAAGACAGAATATAGAATGTCAGCTTTTTGTTGACACTATTGGAATGCACTCCCACTGGATCCAACACACCAAAAATCTCTCAGTCTACAGAAACCATAAAATAATGTTGAGGGAAAATTAATGTGGTCTCCAACACTTTGCCCAACTAAAGAAAGATAGAATGTATTAATTCTTTGTTGACTATTTATAAACAGTTAAACTTTATTTGGATACCGCCACAGCCAAAAACATAAACTGCCTCATGCTGTGAAATAGATGTCAACAACATGATCCTGCCAAACTTCCCAGATCTACCATTCTTTGCTAGCAATAATTTATTCCATAAATAATTATTTATTTTCTATTATATTTAAGGCACTGTATGATTTACTACTGGGGATAAGAATGAATAGGATATGCTTTCTGTCAGGTTCCAAGGCCCCCAAGTGATAATATCCTGAAGAAAGCACAAAGAAAATTCGAAGACTCTGGAGTATTCTATCTCCACTTCATCTCTCATATGTGGTTTAATCTTTCCCCTCATTTCTCTTGCTATGGTGTCATATGGATAGCAGTCTTAGGTGTACTTGCTACCCCAGTTGGGAGTAAAGAACCCATCCTAAGAGACAGGAGAAATGTAAAGTTCAGAGAGCGTGAAGCTTTAGAGCTTACGAGGAAAAAGTGCTATTGAATTTAAGAGCACAGTTAGCCACAGCACACCACCGGTAAAATGACACACGTTGAAAACCATACTGAATGCTGCCCTACATTTCCGGCTCCAGTGTCTGTTTCAACTGAATCTAATTTATCACTGTCATTTCTGTTTGCCCCAACTAAAGAAGCAGTATCACTTAGTGATTACGATCAAGGAGCAGGTTGTTAGAGAGACTGAGTTCAAATCTTGGCTTTACTTCTTACTAGCTATGTGATTCTAGTCTAAGGCCAACCCTCTCTTAGCTTTAGTCTCTCATATGTTAAATGGAGATAATAAGAACTACTCACAAGATTGAGGACTGAATGAAATGATGACTCTGATGTGTCTGCACAGAACCTGGTCTTCAATCAGTGTGACTTAGTAGCTAGTCTTTCTATTATAGGTACCTTTACCATGTTTATCATGTTATGGCAAACTATTTCTGCCAAGTACCAGGGTAAGTTCCCAACTTCAATCAATATTAATTTTTAGCCTTGACACCGGAGTTTTGGTTACCATTCTTGTCCTAGTGATCATGACCTTTTTTTTTTTTTTTCTTTTTTTGAGTCAGAGTCTCACTTTGTCGCCCAGGCTGGAGAGCAGTGGCACTCTCACGGCCACCACAGCCTCGACCTGCTGGGTTCAGTGATCCTTTTGCTTCATCCTTCCAAGTAACTAGAACTACAGGCACATGCCACCACGCCCAGCTAAGGTCTTGCCATATTGCC
>CAUYQG010044746.1:0-36522 GCA_963574415.1 Tarsius wallacei | reverse complement strand
AAAAAGGGGGGATTCAGGTGGAACCCTCACACCTCACACATATATTGACACACCCCTTAAATTTTAAAAAGTGAATATTAAAAAAAACACAGAAGAACAAAAGAGCAAAAACTAATAGCAAAATCAAAAGATGAACACTCAATCATTCACATATACACATAAACAGAGAATGACAAATAAAAGCAGAAAGAAAAGAAAAAAAAATTGGGGAGGGGATGCAGGTCAAAGCCTCACAAACACATTCATGCACAAAGGAAAAATATTTTTAAAATAGATAAACTAACAAACAGTCAGGAAATTTTTAAAATTAAAAAATAATGGAAAATTTGAAAAAACAAAACAGAACAAAACCAAAAACAAAGACAAAAAATTCTCTCCTCTTACAGTAGGCTCTATAGTTGTTCCTCTAATCAGATCTCTCCTGCAGCGCCACCTCTTTCACTCTCTCCTCAGGGAGTGAAGCAGGGAAGGAGGTGGGGCAGTGGAGGTGGGTGGGACTGCAGACCTCCCCTCCCACTCTCCTATGGTCAGGGAGATCTCTGGTGGGGATGTATAGGATAGTCTCTTCCCCAGGTATGTACTTCCACAAGGTTGCCCAGTCAGGCCTATCCTGGAATGGGTTTCTCCTATTGCAAATAATGTCCAGGCTCTGCCTTGGTTTGTCCCTCTCGGTCGTGGCCCAACTAGGTGGGTCTGATGTTCAGAGGATTGCTGGGGAGGAGGGGGTTTATGTCAGCCTGGACTCACCACTGATCTCTTTGGAGTTCTTCCTTGTCCTTTTCTGGCCACATCCCTTGTCCCACAGTTGGATCAATGTAGGGGGTGGGGTGCCTGGGATTCAGCACTGTCAGGTCCCTCTGAAGTTTGTGCTCTCAGGATATTTCCTCTGGACCACAATCCAGCCCTGAGTAGTTGATCTGCCATTCACAAGGATTCAATCTCTGGGCTGAGTCCACAGCCCCTTCCAGCAGCTTGTTAGGTCTCTCTCCTATTTAAATGGTAAGGGAGTGCCTGGAGCCATTGTTTGTGTGTTGCTTAGGCAACAAGTTGAGGGCTTGGGGGGGAGCCTGGGCAGAGCAATGCAAATCTCTGCCCAGGAAAATGGCTGCAGTGGGTGGCTTCTCACCAGGCATATATTCCTTTCTTTGGATTCCCCTGATGCTCCCTCTCCAAGAATCATATCCTGTGCACCAGCGGGTCTGGTATGCCAGGTGATGGTGTTTGCCGGGTGCCAGGTGCTGGGAATCAGCTGAATTCAGCAGGGTTTTCTCAGACACATTCCCGCAGGCAGCAGAGGTTTCTGCAACATTCTTGAGAGCTGAGCTCTAATTTCAGGATAGTGAGAGCTTGCAGTCACCCTCGGAGGGGGGACCCGGGTGCATGCAGCCAAGTATCCCCTCAGATGGACTTTCATGCTCCCACCAGCACCTGCGTACTCATGTGGAGAGTCTTTATTGTCACTTGCCTCCATGGAGATTTTTACAGCCCGACCTGTTGGCCGCCATCTTAAGCTCCTCCGGGGTCTCTCTAAGAGAAAACTCAGAAGTGGCAGATCATTGGAATACATCATATCCCCTTTTGCTGCAATTAATGTCAAGGCCACCAAAGATACTCATCTCCTTTCTCTTCTATCTGTACTAAATTCCCCTAATCTTCATATAGCTCTTTGAATGTGTTGGTAGATTACTTGATGATATGACCCAGACCTAAATTATTGTGGAATATTAGCTCTTGATAATCACACCTTTTTTGGGTTGGGTTACTGCAAGTGTCCATTCAGCAACAGTGGGACAAGGAGTACTAGGAAGTGCCTAGTAGATACCCGGATTCCATATATGTGGGTGCCATAATACTTATGTATTATGTAATTATATCATTATGGCAGGTATAGTTGACTACAATCAGCAGGAGGAGGTAAAACTGCTTTGACCTAACATGGTGATTGGAGTCAATTATACCTGCCAGAATGAAATCTCTTTCACTAGTCAGATGGTACTTGAACACAAGAAGTCCAAATTGCTCAGTTGGCAGCTGTCATTCAATGAAATTTTTCTGTGCTCCATGCAAAAAAAGGAGTCCAATTGGGGAAAATATCCCATTCTAAAGAATGGGAAGCAGAAATTTTCCATGTGTATCATTGGGAATTATGTTTGGGCCACTACTACTTTTACTACATTGTTTCCAGATCCATTTATTCTTCCTGTTGAGAACGATACAGCAGTTTCTGATTTACAGCACATATTCTAAGTCATAAAGGATGACAGAGGATGACCTTTGAGCTTGTGCTTCATCTACATTTTTAGGAAGGCTGCTCTATTTCTCCATGACACCAGCTGATTCTGAATAGTACATTGGTGTCATAACAAGCGGCTCCCATGGTTACAGACGCACACTCATACAACTTTTGCTATTAGGTGAGGATCTGTTTTTATATGATGGTATCTGGTATCCAGTGCTAGACACAATTCCAAGATGATCCCCCTGATATTAACATACTGAATAATTCAGAATATATCATTATCATTTTACTACTGCCTATATGCCTTTAAAAAATATCTTGTGGCAAATTAATCTCTGTGGCAGAAATTATATCCTTGTTGGGGAAGGGTGGTTTTATATATTCACTTGGGCTTCCACACCATGATAGCTTTTACTCTACAAGTCAAGGGATCAATGTAGAAGTTACTTCAACTGGCAATATCCTCCACTTGAGTGTTGATGGGCCTTACCTAATGAGATGAATCCTTAGAAAATTGAACTAGAGATTAGAGACAGTATAAAGTCAGAGATATTTGGAGATAAGTAGATACTCTCCTGCTGGCTTTGGAAAAAAGCTGTCATGACATTAGAAGACATATAGCAAAAAATGTCAGGCAGCCTCTAGGAGCTGAGTGTTCCTCCCTATCCCTTAGATGACAACTAGCAGGATCCTCTTTCCTCCAACTGCAAAGAACCAAATTCTGCCAATGACTATGTAAGCATAGAGAATTATCTGATCTCTAGGAAGGAACACAAGCAGCACTTTGATTTCACTTCTGTAAGAACCTAACTACATATTCCAATTAGTTATTTGGACTTCCAATTACAGAAAATGTTAGATAATTGGAGGTCTTTTTTTCTACTACAGTTCTGAAATTTTATAATGCAGCAATATAAAACAGATACAAATTCCTAGCCTATGTGGAAGGTATGTGAAAGCCCCCACGCAGTAATGTTGGCTAAGGCTCTGTAAACTTGAAAGCCAAATTCATTCCTGGAATATCCATCTGTCAATATTTGTGAGGGTAAAGTAGCTTTTTTAGAAAAGAATAGTCAATTTGTCATGCAGTAGCTTGCTGGTATACATGAGGAATAGCACCATATGAATGCTTCCAAATAGGTGTCTATTTATGGAAAATTGTGCATTCCAATAAGGTAGCTAGATGGGTTTTGGTTAGTGAATTTCCACATAACTTAGTCTATTCAGTATGTTCATTACGCTACTGTACTGTAAAGTAGGATTCAATTGCTAATGAGAATTACAGGACACAAAATGAAAATACAAATATATATTTTATTCCAAGCAAATATATTAGTATATTTCCATTATAAATTAAGAATATACATTACAGCCGAATGCTATCTCATGGCAGAGACTCAGAGAATATCAGGTGTGAACTTCTGTTGTAATCCATTACTGAAGGCCATGGATGGATGCATTCTTTTTTTGGATCAGGAACTGCTAATATATGCATGGAACACCCCAGAACTAGGAAGCTCAAAATGATATCTTAGCTGAAGATTTTTTTTTTTTTAGTTGATCATGCAACATATTTTTCCAACATAGCTGATTTTATCAGCAGGATCCTCCAGGGTAACACAGACCAGGTGCAAATCATCAATCTCATTGTTACCAATAAACAATTCTGACAAACTGGAACAAATGGCCCAGAAATTCTTCAGCTTTCTGGTTATAAAGCAACACTATTAATCAATTGTGCCTCATCCTAGACAAAGGGTCATCATCATGAACAAATTTTGGTAAAACGGCCCAAGCTTATTCCAGCCCTGCTGTAATTATTCTTCAAAGCCCAACCATGACCATTCTATTGGTGCATGCCAGTCACAAAATGGCATTTAAAGAAATTCGGTAATGTCAACAGGCCAAGTCATTTTGCGTGTTTAGTAGTCCAATGTGCTTTCCATAGTAGTGCATATTATGGACATTAGCATGTGATATAAATATTTCAACACTAGGCACTAATTTCCACATGCCATATATCCATGTGCCTCTACCACACGTGTCTCTGGTTTGTCTTTCCTTTCCTTCTAGGCCTCTAGGTAGATAACTTAGATAACTTAGTCACTGGCCAGGAACCTATATATATATGTGTGTGTGTGTGTGTGTGTGTGTGTGTGTGTGTGTGTATGTGTGTGTGTGTGTGTGTGTGTGTGTGTGTGTGTGTGTGGGTATACACACTGGGTCATTTTTACTACTGCATAAAGTAGGTAACCAGTGTTGCTACCAGCTGTATTAGGAAATATTGTCTTTCCACTGTGATTCATGGCCATCTGAATGTGGCTGTAATGCTGATGCTATCCATTTTAGGCTCGCAATCATGTTCTGAGTGAAACCATTAACAAATTAACTTTAGGCTTACTCTTTTTCTTCAGCAGAATATACAGAGGTATCGATACAAATAGAAATATGAGCTGGGATGATTTTTGGTTTTTTGCGATTGTGTTGTTTCTTAAACATGGTGGTAACGTAAGAGTCTAGGCTACCCAGTCATGAAAGCTTCTATTTGTCTTCATCTACTGCTAAAGCTAAATCCAGATTATATTGTTTCCACACTGTGACTACTGAAGGGCCTCTCTGAATTCATAACTTGTTGGGTCTGGCAGAATACAGCTTATAATGGCAGTTCCATATGCATGATTTCTTGTTGACTAGGTTGCAGTGATATGCCATAAGCTGTTTCTCAAAAGGTGTATAAAATCTATGTTGCAGAGATTATGTTCTTGCATAAGAAGGGAAAAGTTTCAGTTCATTCGGCCTTGCCCAATATGATTGCTTTTTCTCTGAAGACCAAAGAATTAATGTAGGAGTTACTTCTGCTGGCAATCATCACAGTATTAATTATACCCCTGGGGATTAGAGCATAACTACCAGATAAGTCTGCAGACTCAGTAGTTTACTGTTAGCTAGACTTTAGCCAGAACTCCATTTTCTACTTATCATCATATTAAAAATACTTTGGGTGCAGTTTCAACCAGAATTTATCTCCAACATTCTTCACAATATCTGGAATTACCCTTTTTACAGTACAGAACATCCTGAGCAAATAGTTGTAGGTTTCTTTGGTAAAAGACTGGAGAACCACTATAGTACATAATTGCTATGGTGCTACATTAAATGTTCTCTGTGTGTGGAGAAATATTCTGGTTTTGGTGGTCAGAGAGAAAGACTCTTTTACAGTATTTGTGCTCCTTTTCCATAGAATACAGCTATTGCAGTTAAGTACCTTGTGAGGTAGGTATACCATCTCTGAGCCCTGATATAAAAAGTGATTGTGCTTCCTCTACATTTTCCTGCTACTCCCCCCAGCAGAAGGTGAAGGCAATACCCTAGGACAGGAATTTTCAAAGTGTGCAACAGCAGCAGCAGTATCGGGAACATGTTAGAAGCTAATTGATTAGCATGCCATTGACTTCATAAATAAAAATACTGGGTGGGAAGGACATGAGGGGTGAAAGCAATTTTTGTTTCAACTTGTCGAGGTAATTTGGGTGAATTGTGAAATTTGAAAATGACAGTCTCAAGGGACTGTAGAGACAAAGCCTGGGAGAACACTAGATCCCTGAATCACCATGTGTAACAAAGCCCCTGCTATCCAAAACACCACTGTGAACCTTGAATGACAAATAGGTTCTGTTTTTCAGAACTGTAGAGTTTAAGTCTATTTTATAGTAGTTTTTGGATTGTCATAGCTAATACATAGGAACAATAAGGAAACAGTGATAATGAATTTAAGGTATACTGTGAAGAATACAAGTCCTCAAGAAGAGGAGAGTGGGATAAAAACATTGATGAACGGAGGCGCAACACAAGGATCATTTTAGTTAGGAGAGACTTTACAATGTGTGTGACCTAACAAGAAACAAATATGTGTATTTTTAGTTTAAAAAAAAATCTTATAAAGTAAAGATGGGTTGAAAGTGCCTGCTTTTCATTATTTAGGTAGAATTAAGTTATAAGTATGATTAGTCTGCTACTGTTATTTATTTATTTGTTTTTATTGAGCAGTGTGTTGACATCTTCCACGTTTCTTTGTGTACAACTAAGTTGTTGGTTCCAACTAATGGACAATTACTTTACGGGGTGCATACAGCCTATTTTATTTGTCTCCTTTCCCAGTAAAGGAAATCCAGATAGGTTACAGTATCCTTTAGTGGACAATAAAGTAGCAGTTGGGGAAAATGTGACAAAACATAAGAAGGTAATAGGAAGGAATGTATACAAGTTTTAATTTTCTAAACTTAAATCTTGAAATTCTTGTTGCATTTGATCTGCACAACTGATTGAACTGTATAGTTTCATAAAACTGACATGTAATAGGTAACATATATATGCATTACTATGTCACTTTATAGCTAGAGATCACGCTAATGTTTTGGGGATGAACATAATTACTAAGATTTGTACCAATCTGGGTCAAAATCCAGAAATGTTATGTTATAAATAACAGTTGTCCAATTATAATACATGGACTTTGTGGGGGCCAGAGATTTGTCTTATTTGTCTGTAAAGTGATTTTTTTTCTTTTAAAATATTTTTTCTAATCAACTAATATTTTAAAATTAAAATGTTGCTAAAGAAGTTCATGGCAACATTAATTTTATTTTATGACAAATATTTTAACATATGTTTGTACCAAACACACATATTATACAGCAAAATGTAAGGTTTCACAGAAAATATTAGGTAAAATGGAAATTCTGAGGAAAAGTTTTTGCTGGTGGAGGGTTCCTCCAGGCTATAAACCAGCAGCAAAAGTTTACTTTTCTACAGTGTTAAGAGCACTACCATGAAAAAAATTCGAGCTGCACTGCCTTAGGGTAGCCTGTCATTTCATACCCAGACACTTTCCTCAAAGAAAACAGCTAACTGGAGCCAAAAACCTTTGGCAGTAGATAGCAAAGTGATAAGCATAACATATATTTTTATTTAAAAAGTCAATTATAAATATTGTGAATGAGACTATGGATCAAAATATATTCTACACAGTGTTTTTGATGATTTATTAATGTCAAGTATTGTATCCAAAAACTCTACTGGTGTGTTTAATAATATAAGAAATTTATGTCTTTGTTTGATGAAACTATTATCCAGGGCATACACTAATTGAAAATCAGACCTACCTTTCTTCTTCAGTTAACAGTTAATATTTTCATTTATTGTAGAGTTTTCTGTGTATCAAACTTCAATTGTAACAGTTTTTTTATAAGTTATGGCTCTTAATGTATGTTTAATCATCAATTTCAAAATTATTATGGTATTTTTACCAAGTTTAAAATACAAATAACCTTGTTATTCTGATAAATAGTAAACTAAAATAAACATTGCTTTGAATAGTCTTTATATTTGTATTATAATTGCCTCTAATTTCATGGAAAAACCTCTCATTTATTTTTTTTTGAAATTGATATGTATTTTTCCCATCTTAAAGAATAAACAATGTACAATCATTTCCAAATTTATTTCTAGATTTTTGTAAATGTTTGCTGCTGCATTTGAGAAAAAGATTTCTTTACTACATATTTTGTATTTTAATTTTTGGTGAACATATCCCTCATAAAAGTGTATAACTATACATATTTTGGAGAATAATAATTTATTCCCATATACAAATACCAAATTTTATCAAATAGAATAATACTTTTAATTATCTTACTTTCTTCTATCTCTGTAATACATTTAAATAAATGACTTTCCAACAATATTATGTATCATTTTAGTTATCCCATGTTAGTATAGATTGCTCTGAACATTCAATCTGCTACATTGCTAAAAATATATTTTCAATATGGTTACTGCAGGGATTCAGTTTTAAGTTTGTGTTAAATATGCATTTTAATGAAGTGGCTTATTGTTTATGGTTTTTCATTTGATACTTAAGGTAGAAAAATGTTTTATTTGTAAATAATTAGATTTATGTCATCAAATTTTTAATATCATTTTGAGTTTCTTATTTCTTATTTAGTTTTCCAAGAGCAATGTTAAAATATGGATGACAGTAGGCATTTTACTGCCTCTTGATATTATTAATAATGTTAAAACAGAGCATAAGAGATGAAAGATGAAGAGAGAGAAATAGCTATTTGTGAAATCAGGTTTTTCTCTTTAAGTAATTTGTTACCACATATCAATATATTATATCTTTCTCTTCTTATTTAACATAATAAAATATGTAAGCAAGTATCACAATACTAACAACTCTACAATCTGTAAAATAACCCATTTTTGATGGCATATTTTATCATTCTTTTAACATAACACAAGCTTATGCTTAGAATCTTTGCATCAATATGTATACATGAAATTAATCTGTGTATTTCCATTGTGTGTTATCTTTAGCAAGTTGTCATTTCACATAATGTTAACTTTGTAAGCATCACTGGCAACTTTTATTCTTCCTTCTTCTTTTAGACAGGTTAAAATATCATAGATTCTTCCTATCCTTCAAAGTTTTTTTGAAAGTTTTTTTTTTTTTTTTTTGAGTTGGAGTCTCACTCTGTCGCCCAGACTGGAGTGCAGTGGCCGCTCCCGGCCACCGCAGCCTCAACCTGCTGGGATCTGGCGATCCTTCCGCCTCAGCCTTCCAAGTAGCTGGAACTACAGGCGCGCGCTACCACGCCTGGCTAATTTTTTTTTTGATTTATTGTAGAGATGAGGTCTCGCCAAGTTGCCCAGATGGGTCTCGAACACTCGGGCTCAGGCAATCCACCCACCTCAGCCTCCCAAGGCGCGGGATTGCAGGCTGAGCCACTGAGCCCGGCTTGAAAGTTTTTTTTTTAATGTTTATAGTGATATAGTTCATTAGATATGTAAAGTTTTTTTTAAAATTTATTTTCCTCATTTACTTTTTTAGATAATTAATTAGAACAAAATATTTAAGTTTATTGAAATAAGCTTGTAAATTAGTATCATTATCAAAATATTTAAATCACCTAATAAATGCAGTCATATGTCTTTCTTATAAGTTTTGATATTTGTGAGCATTTCACCAATCTTTTATCTGTTGTATTTTTCATTTCTATCTAATCACTCCTAAATTTTTTCATCATAATAACAGTTTTCTAATTAATTGTTTTTTATGCTTATACTTAAAAATTTCTTCTTTCCATAATTTTTGTTTCTATAAAAGTTATTTTTTAATGACTACAATTTAATATTTAATTTATTTTTTATTATATCATCGTGTTTTCAATAAAAATGTTTATTATGACTATAGTTTTTATTGAAAACAAGTCTGAATTTATCTAAATATTTATGGTAGGCATTTTTTTTTCATTCTTTTATCTTATAAAGAAATCCAAAAATTTTTTTTGCCTATCACAACTCACACAGGCAAGTTCTACATATTACATGCTATTTAAGGTGCAATTCTTTATTGCTTAGCTAAATTGTTAATAATGTTTATCTTTTTAACCAGTCAGATTTTCCAGAATATTGTGGGGGGATTCATTTTGAAAAGATGACATAACATATACATTCCATAAGTTCTTTTGTTATGTGACCTTGCCACTCTGACAGCAATAAGTGAAGTCTAATTCTTCTTCTTAGAAATATGAATTGATGGTAGTAACTTACTTGTAATCAATAGAATGTGGCCGAAAACTTTATATATAAATCCTGAACCTCTGCCAGAAAAGACCACACATGATTGTATTAGAATACTTGTTCTTTGATTGTTGCCTCTTGGGATGTTGACTCTGGAATCCAAGTGCTATGTTGAGAGCACCTCAAAGAAAATTTAAAATCTGCATTTGGAATTCAATTTGAGAGTGCTGTTGGAGCCCAGCCTTGAAGTTATCTCAACCAAGGTTCCATACATATGAATGAAGATGCATCTAGAGAATTCCACCCCATAGTGTCTTGTAGTAACTGCAGTAAACAAATCTTATCTACTGAAGTCCTTTTTATCATGGAAGAGACAACACATCCCCAATGAGACCTAGAATTCTTGGCATAGAAACTAAGGGCATAATAAAATGTATTATTATGATGTTAAATTTTAGGTATTTGGTTACACAACAATATGTATATTTAATATTTGTATTTAGTAGAATATTTTATTTAGGAAACTTAGTTACCTCTGGGTAGGCAAGAAAATTCCAGCTGTGAAACTTGTAAAGGAACATAAGATCTCCTCTGCACTATTTTGTGAGTAGTAGTTGTGGAGTGATAGTTTTTTATTTATTTATTTTTATCTATTTATTTTTAAGACAAGATCTCACTCTTTTGCCCTGGCTGGAATGCAGTGGCACCATCATGACTTGCTGCAGCCTCAAACTCTAATGTTCAAGCAATCCTGATACCTCAGGCTCCTGAGTAGCTGGGCATTCAAGGGTACTACCACATTCAGCTAATTTATTGTGTATTTTTTTGGAAAGACAGGGTCTCACTATTATAGTCATAAACTCCTGGCCTCAGGTTATCCTCCCTCCTAGACCTCCCAAAGCATTAAGATTAGGCATGGGCCACCATGCCTGGCTTTGTTTCTGCTTTGAAAAAATCCACAAGAAAACTTTCTGAGTAGCTAAGAATAAGACCACTATGTTAATATCAAATGATGGATATTATTCTCAGCAATGTAGCAGTGTAGAAATTTTTTTTTTTAGGGTACCTTTCTACCAAAAACATATTTTCTGCTTTTGTATAAGACTACCAGTGATGGGTAATTACTATGCAACTAATAGGTTTATGTATCTTATGACTTTTAATGTTACTATTACTATTGTGTTCATAGAAATACTTGTAATGAAAAGAAACATGTCACCCCAAAATTTGTCATTTTAGCATAAGGATTATTTTGAGCTAAAGGCACTTAAAAATAGCAGATGCAAAAAGGTTGCCTTGATTCTTCTTCTTTTCTTACTGAAAACAGGATACAAAACTTCCCTAGGGAAGATGTCGTCTCTGCAGCAGAAGAAAAATAACATTCTTATTATCAAAGACAGAAAGTTAAAGCTGGAAGAAATCTGCACAATAAAATGTGTTAAACTAACTCTTCTCTTTCTAGTCAGTTCTCCATCCAGTTAACTGCCTTATTCCAAGTCTCTACTCCTTGTCATGTTTTCAGAATTTTCTACTCTTTGTTTAACTTGTCACATAAGTGCTTGACTCTAATTGCTACTTTTGGTCTTCATTTTCTTTTGAGGGCTCTCATATCATGTAAAACTTAAATTAAATACATTTGTAAGCTTATCTCCTCTTAATTTGTCTCATATCAGTTTAATTCTCAGGCCCAGGAGAAATTCCCAAGAGAGTAGTAGACAGTATGAATAGGGTGAAGACATTTGTTTAAGCAACTTCAAAAGTGCATTGTTAATTTTAATTGAAACTATTCAAAAAGAAGATGTACCCCTTGATGAAACTAAATGGGACAGGTTTTTGAATAATAGGCAGATAACTTTAAAATATTTTAATTAATATTTTTTATGTTTTCCCTTAACCTATGCAAGAAAGGAGATAATGAAACCGTAAGGACAATGTAAGTCTATTCCTTGATTTGAGTTGTGCATTCAACAATCTTTGCTTAGCCATAATGTAGCAAACATATTTTTGAGATTTTTCAATTTTGAACATCGATTTTTTCCTACAAGGCATGAGAATTCTAATTCTAATTATTATAAATATTAAATAATTATACTTTGGTAATTCAAAACATTATTGTAGACCTGAATGTAATTGGACATCACCTTGCCTGCTACACAGGGTAAGTGGAAAAACTCAGGTGGCAATCATGGGCAGATATTAAGCTGTCTAAAATTGATATGCAAAAATAGGAATAAAAATATTGTAGATATAGTAGAATATTTTTATGGGATTAATATCAATAATTATTATAAGCTTAGATAACTTTATTAAGTATTTGTAAAGTATCAGTCATAATTCTAATTAATCAATGTGCATTTTCCCACATAATCCACATAACTGTCTCCAACATAGGCAGCTGTTTTGACATTACAGAATAAAAACCTCAAGAAATAGAAGAATTGTAACTTGCTTTAAGTAAATATATTTTAAAAATACATATGTATGTCTATATGTATATTTATATATCATCAATCTTTCTATCTCAAACATTGAGAGAAAGAGGACCGAGAAAGAGTGAGACATAATTTCAGTGAAGATTTGAAACCAGGTATTCTAAAAAAATGCTAATTTAAATTAACTAATTGAGGTAAATTGCTAACTAAAGTTAATAAAATGAATATAGAAAGTGAATAATGGTAAGATATTAGTAAAATTGGCTTGAATCTTTCAAAAATGAAAAGGCAATAGGTAGTAAGTACATATACACATATTTATGAAGAAATAGATATGAATGCATATGATGTAGACTTATGGAGTGATCATTTAAAGAAGTGAATACTCAAAAGATAAGAGTTTTTCTTGAGAGAGTGAATTTGAGTTGAAGGATGCGTTCAGAAATGTCTGTTTTCACTCTGGTATTGTTTAATTTTATTTTTTACATGTGTATTATATGTATGCATTATTTTGGTAACATACAGAGATTCCATTCCTACTTAAGCACTCAATAAGGTTTCCTTGTTAATTTTTTTTTTAATAGCAGGTCTTTGTGTACACATCTAATAGACAAATATGTGCACAAACACAAATACAGTATCTAATTGCAATACAAACAAAACTTGTTGGTTCATATGTGCTGAAATAGATATCATTCTATGCATGATAGAATATATTTAAGGAACTAGTTAGGATATTGTTGAGTTACTGGAATATTAGAGAAAAAGGTAGATTTGGTACTGTTGCCGTGCTCACTAGCCTGGTTTCAGAAAGACAACCTCCTCCATTTTAAATTTTCACTTTTATTGTGGTGCTTATGCATTAACTAGACTCTCTACAGAAGTAGAAGTTGAGTTGTGAAGAAATGAAACAACAATAATACTAAGATTAGGAACCAAGAAAAAAAAGAGAGCAAACAGAGAGCAGATAAAACCAATTTTAGGCTAAAATTTTAAAAAGGGCTCCACAAATTTACCAACACTGTCTTCTTCTTCTTTTTTTTTTTAAATTCAGGAACGGTTTTTATTAAATACTTGAGGATGGAAACCTCTTTGGTTTGCACTGAGGAGAAAACAAGAGGAAGTAGATTCCTTAAATCTGGGCAGCTCTCTGAATGACAGACAATAAAGGAGATTTGTGAAAAAAGAAAATATCTAAGGAAAGATTGAGGGCCAAGGTAGGATTTTTGAAGATGAAATATTCTAAACGTTGTTACAAGAAATGGGAATAACCAAGTAGAAAATAAGGAAACAATGCCCCAGAGAGTAAGGGGAAAACCAAAGCAGTAGAGTCTCTGATAGACCTCACTGCATGGTTTCTAAACACAAAAGGAGAACTGGAAGTCTACAGCAGGAGAGATACTTCAACACATTGCAATAGGAAGGAAGATGAGGTTTGAATTCAAATGTAGACAGCAGAAAGAGAAAAGAGTCCCTATCTGATGAATATCATTATTTATTTATTTATTTTAAATCAATATTTTTTATTTTAAAATTGTGGTGTACAATTAAGGGTTAGGTATACAAATATGCATCGTTCAGGCACCCTTGTTGATAAGGGATGTCTCCTCATCCCCAGACAGATATTGAAAATCGTTAATTCCACCTTCCTTCCCCTCCCTGCCCCCCCCATAGTTTCCCACCACTGTCAGTCCTTTTCTTTTGGTATTATGATAGATGCTCAAGGTCGACTATATGAATGAGAACATGTAACACTCAGATCTTTGTTTCTGTGAGACATCACTCAGTATTATAGATTCTAGTTCCATCCAGGTTGCTGCGAAATTCATAATTTTGTTCTTTTTTATGGCTGCATGGTATTCCATCGTGTATATGTACCACATTTTTTTAATGCAGTTCTCTTTTGATGGACAGCATGGTTGGTTCCAGGTTTTTGCTATTGTGAACAATGCTTCGATAAACATACGTGTGCAGGTATCTTTTTTATAGAGTGATTTGAGTTCTTCAGGGTTTATTCCCAGTAGGAGGATTGTGGGGTCATACGGGAGGTCGATATTTAGAGTTTTAGGAATCACCACACTGTTTTCCACAGAGGTTGCACTAGTTTGCACTCCCACCAACAGTGTAAGAGTGTTCCCTTTTTGCCACACCCTCTCCAGCTCTCCATTGAGTTATTGACAATTGCCATTCTGACTGGAGTTACTTGGTATCTCAGTGTGGTTTTGATTTACATCTCCATGATGATTAGTGAGGTTGAACATTTCTTCATGTGTCTGTTGGCTGCTCAGATGTCTTCCTTTGAGAAGTGTCTGTTCATATCTTTTTCCCACTTTATAATGGGGTTGTTTGATTTTTTCTTTTCAGCACGTTTGAATTCCTTGTACATCCAAGATGCTAAGCCTTTGTCAGACCTGGAGTTGGCAAATACTTTTTCCCAGTCTGTGGGCTGTCTTCCTGCTCTCTTGGTGGTTTCTTTGGCTTTACAGAAGCTTGTCAGTTTAATGAGGTCCCACTTGTCTACCTTATCTCTTATGGCCTGTGGGTTTCGGGTTCTGCTCAGGAATTGGATGCCAGTTCCAATTTCCATGAGAGTATGTTTTTCGTTTTCTAAGGTTCTTATGGTTTGAGGTTTTACATTTAGGTCTCTGATCCATTTAGAGTTAATTTTTGTGTATGGGGATAGATAGGGGTCTTGTCTGAGTCTTCTGCATGTGGTCAGCCAGTTTTCTCAGCACCATTTACTGAATAGGTTCTCCTCTCCCTAGTGGTAGGTGGTGGAGGCTTTGTTGAAGATGATTTGGTTGAGAAATTGAGGTTTTGCTTCTGGAATCTCAATTCTATTCCATTGGTCTATATGCCTGTTCCTGTACCAATACCAAGCTGTTTTGATGATTGTAGTTTTATAGTAAAGTTTGACGTCTCGTAGTGTGATACCTCCTGCTTTGATTTTTTTTTTCCCTGAGGATTGTTCTGGCTCTTCATGGTCGTTTGTGTTTCCATATGAATACCTGTATTGTTTTTTCTAGCTCTGAGAAGAATGTTGCTGGTAATTTGATGGGTATTGCATTAAATCGTAGATTGCCTTAGGTAGAATGGACGTCTTTATAATGTTGATTCTTCCAATCCATGAGCATGGGATATCTTTCCACTTGTTGGTGTCATCTTTGATTTCTTTGAGCAATGTTTTGTAGTTTTCATTGGAAAGGTCTTTCACATCTCTGGTTAGGAAGATGCCAAGGTATTTCCTTTTTTGTGTGGCTATTGTGAATGGGATTGTGTTTTTTATTTGGGTTTCTGTTTGTTTATTATTGGTGTAAAGAAATGCGATTGTCTTTTGCACATTTATTTTATACCCTGAGACTTTGCCAAAGTCCTTTATCGTGCAAGGAGGCTTTTGACAGATTCTCTTGAGTTTTCAAGGTACACAATCATGTCATCGGCAAAGAGAAATAACTTGACTTCCTCTTTTCCTATTTGGATACCCCTGATCGCTGTCTCTTTTCTGATTGCTCTAACTAGGAGTTCCAATACTATATTGCACAGGAGGGGAGAGAGTGGTCATCCTTGTCTTGTTCCAGTTTTCAGGGGAAATGGTTCCAATTTTTGTCTGTTTAGGAGTATGCTAGCAGTGGTTTTCTCGGAGATGGCTTTTACTATTTTGAGGTATGCTCCATGTATGCCTAGGTGTTTGAGGGCTTTTATCAGGAAGGGGTGCTGGATTTTATCGAAAGCTTTTTCTGCATCTGATGATACAATCATGTGGTTTTTGTTCTGATGTCTGTTGATTTATTTAATTACCTTTATTGTCTTGTGAATGTTGAACCAGCCTTCCATCCCTGAGAGGAAGACTACTTGGTCATGATGGATGATTTTTGAGATGTGTTGTTGAATCCGGTTGCTAGGATCTTGTTGAGAATTTTGGCATCTATGTTCATCAAAGATATTGGCCTGTAGTTCTCTTTCTTTGTTGGGTCTTTACCTGGCTTGGGTATCAATGTGATGTTAGCTTCATAAAATGATTTGGAGAGGGTTCCATCTTTCTCAATCGCCTGTCATACTTTCAGTAGAATTGATATCAGCTCCTCCTTAAATGTCTTATAGAATTTTGCTAGAAAGCCATCTGGTCCAGGGCTTTTTTTTTTGTAGGTAGTTTTCTTATTACATAGTCAATTTCCTTGATTGTTATTGGTCTATTTAGGGTCTCGATTTCTTCTTGTTTCAACCTAGGCACGTTATGTGATGTCAGAAAGTCCTCCATTTCCTTAAGGTTTTCAAGTTTGTTTCCATACAAGTGTACATATTAGTCTCTAATGATCTTTTGTATTTCTTTGGCGTCATTTTGGGCTTCATCTTTTGTGTTTCTGTTTGTATTTATTTGGGCGTTTTCCCTTTTTTTTTTTTTGGTCAGTCTAGCTATGGGACCATAGATCTTTTTATCCTTTCAAAGAACCAGCTTTTTGTTTCATTGATGTTTTGTATTATCTTTTTGTCTTCTATGTCCCAGATTTGGGCTTTTATTTTGGTGATCTGGATTCTGCTGCTGAATTAGGGTTTTGGTGGTCTTGCTTTTCCAGCTTCTTAAGGTGACTTGTTAGGCTGTTAATTTGTGATCCTTCCATTTTCTTCACGTGCATTTGTAGGGATATGAATTCCCCTCTTACTACAGTTTTCATCGTGTCCCAGAGATTTTGGTAAGATGTCTCTTCATTTTCATTTGTTTCCAGGTATCTTTTATTCTCTGTTTTGATTTTATTGTTGACCCAGGAGTTGTTTAGCATCATGCTGTTGTGTCCATGTCTTTGTGGGTTTGGGGGGAACCTTGTTGGTGTTGATCTTTATTTTTATTCCACTGTGGTCTGAGAAGGTGCATGACAAAATTTTGATCTTTTGAAATTTATTTATGCTTGATTTATGGCCAAGAATGTGGTTGATCTTAGAGTACATTCCATGCAGTGCTGAGTAGAATGTGTATTCTGTGGTCTTTGGATGGAGTGTTCTGTAGGTATCAATTAAGTCCATTTGGTCAAGAGTGACATTGAGGTTCTGGATCTCATTGCTGATTTTTTGTCCTGATGATCTGTCTAAGGTTGTGAGTGGGGTATTGAAGTCCCAAGCTATGATGGTATTGGAGTTGATATCTTTTTTTAGTTTACCTAGGAGTTGCTTTATGAAAGTTGGTGCTCCTATGTTGGGGGTGCATATATGTTTAGGATGGATATTTCTTGTCAATGGATTGAACCTTTTATCACTATGTAGTGGCCTTCTGTATCTTTTTAAATTTTTGATAGCCTAAATGGCATTTTGCCTGAAGTTAGGATCGTGACTCCTCCTTTCTTTTGCATTCTGTTCACCTGAAAATTTGTTTTTCATCCTCTTAGAGTCTGTGTGTGTCCTTTCTAGTGAGATGGGTCTCTTGAAGGCAGTATATTGTTGCCTGGTGATATTTTATCCATTTTGCCATTCTATGTCTTTTCAGTGGTGTATTTAGTCCATTCACATTCAGGCTAACTATTGAAAAGTGAGAGTTTGTCCCTATCATAAAGTTCTTACAGAGTTGTTGTTGTTCCTCTTGGTTCGTTGTCTTTCTTTGGGTTTTCGGGTTGGTTCATGTGTATTTTACTCTTTTTCCTGTACTCTTGGGAAGAACGTTGTTCTTTTTTTCTTTTCATCTGTGTTTAGTACTTTCTTAAGTGTTTCATGTAGAGGTGGTCTGGTGGCAGTGTAAGTTCTTAGGGATTGGATATCTGGGAAAGATTTTTTTCTCCCTTGCTGATGAAGCTTAGCTTGACTGGGTAGATTATTCTTGGTTGAAATTGTTTATCTTTTAAGACTTTGACGATTAGGCCCCAAGCTCTCCTAGCCTGCAGGGTTTCTCTAGATAAATCTGCTGCTATTCTAATTGGTCTTCCAGGGTAGGTGATCTGGCCTTTTTCTCTTGCTGCCTTTAGGATTTTTCCTTTATACCTACTTTGTTTAGGTGAATTATTATGTGTCTGGGATCTGGTCTTCTCATTTTTTGTCTTGCAGGGGTTCTCTGAATTGTGTGAATTTTTGCACCGCTGATAAGATGAGGGAAGTTTTCTTCAATAATTTCATGGAATGTTAGTTCCGAGGTGGCTTCTGTTTCTCTTTGTGTTTCAGGAAGGCCAATTACTCTTAGGTTCTTTCTCTTGAAGTAATCGCTCATCTCTTGAAAGTTTTGTTCTGTCTTTTTAAGCTTGTTTTCTGTATTTTTAAGTTTGGGTTAGTTCCATATTTTGGTCCTCAAACTCTGAGATTCTTTCTTCTGCTTGGCTAAGTCTGCTTTCCATGCTTATCAGTTTATTATTTATTTCATTCACAGTATTTTTTATTACTGTTATCTCATTTATAAACTCCTTCCTAGTTCTTCTTGTCTCTCCTCAATTCTTTTTAATCTCTCTATTAATGTCTTGATATCTATGTTTGTAGTTTGAGACCAATCATAATGGGGGCTCTTCATTGTTTGCATTCTGAAGTCCATTTCTCGGTGTCTGCCCTCCCAGGGGTCTGGGAGAGACCCATATTCTTCTTTTGGTTTTTCTTCATTTATGTAGATTTTTCTCCCTTTCCTCCCCCTTCTTTAATTCTGTTCTTCAGGGAAGGTGGGGTTACTTTTGCTTTGCTTGTGCAATCTCCTGTTCTTCCCTATGAGAGTCCTCTGGCTTTGTTCACTTTTGAGGTTGGAGTGTGGGCTGGGAGCTGTACTTTTTGCAGTTTTGAGGTTTAATTGAGGGGGAAGCTGTGATTCAGATTCTATCTTCTGATTCCAGTATCCACCAACAGGTGTATGGGCACACTGGAACCTATTTCCCACTGCCTTACAATCTGTCGGTGCAGCGGGATGTAAGTTTGGTCCCTGGAACAAAAGGAGGTATGAAAGAAGAAAATAATCAAAGAAGGGGGGTGGTCAATAGGAAGTTAGAAAGAGAGAAGAGTGAGAGGGAAAACAGACATACATACCAACTAACAGGTGAAAAAGAGACACAAGTTCAGAGAGGAGTGAAAAAGACACACAAACAAAATTCCCTAAAGCATACTGGTAACCACACAAAGACAGTCCAATAAAATCATGCCTTTTGATGCTTTTTCCCCACACAAACAGGTAGTCTAAGTCAAAAAGCAAACAAAACTGAGCAAAACAGTCAAAATGATAAAATCAAATTTCAAAATAAGAAAATCAGACTAGCTCTGGAATCTTTCCTGAGTGTCTAAAGTCTCTTCAGCTCTGATCTCCAGTCTCTCCCCTTTACTTTCATTGCAGGCAGATAGATTTACTCACAGCTTGGGTTTGTTCTTTTAGCCTGCTGCCTGAGATGTCTGTGATGCTGAGTTGCCTGCATATGATTCAGCGTAGGGGAGGGGATTTGTCTCCTGTTTAGCAAAGTTACCTTAGAAACTGAGGTGGAGGCTACTCTTAGGTGGGTGGGGCAATGCAAATCTCTGCCTGGAAAATGGCCGAGGTGGGCAGCTCCTCTTTTGCGGATCCTTTCTCTCTGATTGTCTGGGTTCTTGGGCAATCCACTAGGATGGGCTGTTGTGGTGTGTGAGGCACCTGGGATCAGCTGCACAGCTGGGCACTGGATCTGGTGTGTCACCAGCAGCACCCTGAGGTGGAGGAGGAAGCTGGGAGTTCCTTCTTCTGGAGCTGAGAGCAGTTGATCAGCACCTCCTTAAGATATGCTGTTCCCTTACACAAGCATGGAGTCATATGCTGGGTGCCTCAGCCAGGGTGGGGCCAGAGCTCCAAAGGGCAGGTGGTGAGCAGTGAGAGTGACTTTGGGCCCCTCACTTGGTACTTTAGCCAGAAATGGAGCTGGTATCTCTGAGGTGCAGGTACCTAGAGCCTTTCTGGGTGATGGCAACTTGAAATAGGGCTGGGTGGGGGCCCCGAACCCAGGGCGGGTAACTAAAACTCTGAGGAGCGAGCACCAGGCAACTGGCAAAACTGTCTTCTAAGATATGGAAATTTATTTATTTATTTATTTTATTATTTTATTTTTTTTGATTTGGAGTCTTACTCTGTCACCCAGACTGGAGTGCAGTGGCCACTCCCGGCCACCGCAGCCTCGACCTGCTGGGCTCTGGCAATCCTTCCACCTCAGCCTTCCAAGTAGCTGGAAGTATAGGCATGCACTACCACACCCGGCTGTTTTTTTTGGTTTATTGTAGAGATGAGGTCTCGCCAAGTTGCCCAGGTGGGTCTCAAACCCGCAGGCTCAGGCAATCCACTCACCTCAGCCTCCCAAGGCATGGGATTACAGGCTAAGCCACCGAGCCTGACTGGAAATTTATTAACACAGCGAGTTTTTCCAAAAATTGCTTTTAGCTGCTTATACATATATACAAAGCAGTTAGTGGTTTACAGAGTTTCTACTGTAAATACAAGTCACTTTTACATAAAATTTGGACTCTGTCACTGAGATATGGACACTTATTTATCTATTTATTTATTTATTTTATTATTTTATTTTTTTTGATTTGGTGTCTTACTCTGTCGCCCAGACTGGAGTGCAGTGGCCACTCCCGGCCGCCGCAGCCTCGTGACTAAGTGACAGAGGGATGCCTATCTTTGTATTCCTATCCTTCATCAAAGCTAGAGCAGTTCTTCATTACATTTGTTCTAAATTCAAAATATACTTTAAAGCAAATTAAAATAATTTCTCATTTCTGCAGAAATAAAATTTCTTAACATAAAAATTTGTTCATCTTTGCAGAGAATGTCATATTTAATATGTATACTTTATTGTCCCAAGCATAATATTGTCATAAAAGACCTCTATTCTTCCATCTATTAGGAACAAAGAACATGTATAGAAGGGTGTCCTACAGAAACTTAATTAATTAGCTGGATTATATCTGCATAAACAAAACATGAATGTATGGCAGATGCCTTGATTTTAAAATGTAGAACTTTGTTTTATGGGGCAGGTCTCCAGATTTCATAATCCATAGAAAAGCTGTCTAAACAGTTTATTCTCTTCAAATTCCTTTCATTTATGACAAGGGAAAATAAAACCTCTCCAACAATCTGTAATAACTTTGATCTCTTTTTCTTTTACCTGTCAGTCACTAGCCCCTCACATATATTCATATTTCTCCATAAAATTAGAAGATGGAGTTGTTTAGAAATATAATTTTTTAATTTGTTTATCTTATTTTATTTTAAAGACGTGGAGTACAATTCAAGGTTAGGTGTACAAATGTTCATTATGCAGGTAATCTTGTTGATGAGGTGTGCACCTCCCTCCTGCGGCAGTTTCCCTCAACTGCTAATCCTACCCCCCCCCCAGCAGTTTCCCACTACTACCAATCACATTCTTACAGTATTATGATAATTGTTCAAGGTTCGCTTATGAGAGAATATATGGTACTCTGTTCTTTGTTTCTGTGATAGATCAGTGAGTATGATAGACTCTAAATCCATCTAAATCCATCCGACTCTAAAGACCATATGTTTGTCCTTCATGGCTGCATAATATTCCATTGTATATATGTACCGCATTTTTTATCCAGTCCAGGTTTGATGGGCAACATGGTTGGTTCCATGTTTTTGCTATTGTGAATAGATTTGCAACAAACATGCGTGTGCAAGTATCATTTTGTTGAATGATTTGAGTTCCTCTGGGTATATTCCCAATAAGGGGATGACTGGGTTATATGGAAGGTCAATTTCTAGTTCTTTCAGAAATCGCTACACTGTCTTCCAATGAGGTTGCACTAGTTTGCATTCCCACCAACAGTGTAGAAGCTTTCCTTTTTCTCTGCATAACCTCAACAGCATCTGTTGTTGTTTGTGTGATTAGTAATGGCCATTCTTACTAGGGTTATGTGGTATCTCAATGTGGTTTTGATTTGAATTTCTCTGATGATTAGTGAGGCTAAGCACTTTTTCTTGTGTCTGTTAGCTGCCCATGTATCTTCTTTTGGGAAGTGTCTATTCATGTCTTTTGCTCACTTTTTAATGGGTGCTGGGAAAACTGACTGATTACATGCAGAAGATTGAAACAGGACTCCTATCTATCACCGTACACAAAAATTAAATCTAAATGGATCAAAGACCTAAACATAAAACCTCAAACTATAAGAATCTTAGACAGTGCAGGAGACACCCTTATGGAAGTGGGAACTGGCAACAAAATCCTGATCAAAACCCTAAGTGCCCATACCATAAGAAATAAGATAGACAAGTGAGATTTCATCAAACCTATGAACTTCTGCAAAGCAAAAGAAACCATCAAGAGAGCAGGGAGACAGTTCACAGAATGAGAAAAAATATTTGCCAACTATATATCTGACAAGGGCCTAACATCTAGGATCTACAAGGAACTCAAACGCTCCAAAAAGTATAAATATTTCTAAATGTTTTGAATTTTGAGTAAATACAATGGCATTTGCGATAGCTGTAGTGAGGTATTGGAATAAAAGTATACTTGCATGTCTGCCAACTAAATTATCATAATACTGTTAAAAACTGATCATGTTTGCTCACATCCTCATATTCAGGAACTTATCACATTGACACTTTTGGCTTCTATGGGGGATAGCATATGTGGCCTAGCTTGGTCACCATACGCCTAACTAAAATTCAGGAACATTTACATTTAATAAATAGAAAAAAGAGGACATTGCATGGAGCATCATGATGATCCAACTGTCTCCGCTACCCAAATATCCATGAATACTTTTGTTGTTGCACAAACTTAACTCTTTCTGAAATGAAAAAACTAAAGTCTGATATGATTGTATCTTCACCCAGGTCTAAGATTTCTAAGTGTTTTATAGATTTTTTCATGGGTTTGGCTGTAGTTACTTTCATCTGGTGACTTGAAATCTAACAAAAATATATCTTAATGTATTATAGGTAATTTCCAGCCATGACATAATGAATAAGATAGGCTCCATAGAAAATTTTATTAGGAGAACAAAACAAAAATTTTGGAAAGTCTCTTATTCACAGGAGTTGTAAAATATTATTGGACAAGAATTTTGAAAAGTTCCTGCTTTGGCAGTGTAGCAAGTTATTTGTGGACAAACTGGTTTTCCTCTCCGGTTTGACTTTGTTTTCTATTGTGTTTTGTAGCTCCTGGCTTTGCTCACTGGGAAAATTCTTCTTACTCAATCTATTCTGCAGGAACATCAGAAGTATGAGACTGCACAGCTTTCCCAGCTGGCTTCCATCTGGTACAGGTTTAGAGCCCAGGATTTGCTTTAGAAATTGAACAACTACTATATTTTTCAGGCCAGACTTGTGGTTTCTTTGGCAATATGAGGCCCTAGAAATTGTCTTGGCTTTGGACTATTTTCTTTCATTCAGTTCTATGGGCAAGTAAATGCAGCCAAAGGACTTATAAAGACAAAACACCAAATCCTGTTTGTCTATCATGAATGTCCTTGTGATGGGCCCTTTCGGATATTTGTCTTTGGACTTCCTTCAATTGTCTGTCAGTCTTACACTGAGTTTCTTAAAAATTTTTGTCATATTTCTGCTAAGGTTACTTGTTACAATGATCTTCAGTCAATATCTTCCTTACAGTAATTTGGTTGAGGGAAAAGCAGCAGTCAACACACAATTATATTTTGAGATTTGCAAACAAATTCTGGTAATGTTCAGCCTCTCAGTAACATGAGAAGCCACTGAAAATAACACAGATCATAGTTTCTCCAACTTTTTAGCAACCAAGTAACAAATGACTAGGGTTCTTTGCCTTTTGCCCCTGACAACTAGACAATGCTAAGTGTCTTAACCAACTTTTGATATTAACTACCGTATCAGTCTGAATTCATAACAACAAATAAAAGCAATTCTAAGTATTTTAAATATAAAAGTATTTAGTTGTAAAATATTGTATGTTTACAACATTGCTGAACGAGGTAAGGAACCAGGCTTTAGGCAGGGACTCCATGAATGTGCCCTATAAAATGGAATCACTCATCAAGTAAAATCCACCTGTCAAGTCAACACAAGAGCTTTTTATCTAAGAGCTCTTTAACTATGAAAGGATCAAAAATTAAAAGTAAGAAGCCAATACCACTGCTGCCATTGTGACTGAAATGAAGGATGAATGATGATGTTTATAACAGTGGGGCAGGGTAACCTACTGTCTTCTAAACCTTGCATAACAGTAGAAAACTTGCAAAAAGAAATAGGAATATAACTTTTGTGTTCAGTGAGCCTTCCATATCTTGTATAAGTGCATCTAATTTGTCAAAGACCAATTTTCATTCAGGACTCTGGTTACAAAGGTCTTTCAGAAATGTAGTTTTCAAACTTTAAAAACCCTAAAACATATGAAGACATCTTTGAAAAAGTGTGATATAGAATATCACAATAATCTCTACATTCTATATATTTGCCTGCTTGAAATCCATTAATCTCCTTCTACTTAAAATTCAAAAGAAAATCAGTAGCAATAAAGCAAACTTTTGCCTAACCCACATAGTAATGTAATTATGAAAGAGCACTCAGTCTTGTATCAGAGAGATCCAAAAATCATATCAGAAATTTTATACATATCTAGATGATATTTATTATTCCTCAAGGTGCTCTGGATTATTATTTTATAGCATGAATATAAAATTATAATTTAATTACTGCTAAAATAACCTAGATTACATGGAAGAAAAAAGTAAGACAAAAAAAGATATTGTTAATATTTATAACCATATATGTAATAGAGAAAGATAACACATATAGTTACTACATCCAGGTTTGCCATGTGAAGTTATTTAGTGCTACTAACAAGTGATCTAATTAATATTGCATATTTCATATATTAATTTATTTATTATGGCAATTTTTATTAGCTGTATGTACACTGTTATAAAGAAAGAAGAGTTTCTAATGCAGGTAAACACATACTCGTTATTGGTTTTATATATATCTTTAACTTTTTTATTTCAATAGCTTTAGGGGATACAAATAGTTTTTGTTTACAAGATTGCATTGTACAGTGGTGAACAAGTCTGGGTTTTACATGTACCCACCACCCCAACTGTGCACACTGTACCCAATGGGTTTTGTTTTTATGCTATCCACTTCTTGGCTAGAGTATAGGTAACCTGTACTTAATGTTTCTAAATTTAATTCAATATTGCCCACAGTTTCCAAATTCTTTATTCTGACAACATTGGGTCAGGATGGGCCCATGATTTATCAAAGAAATGACACAGAGTGAGCAAAATAAATGTACTCTTTACCTAGTTGGTCATATCTGTGATGAGCTGCCCTTCTATCCTAAAGGCCAGCACATTCACATAAACAGTGAACTTTTCCTATAGATTTTACAAAAGCAGAAATTAATAGCCTGATGTTAGATTAATGGTTTTATGACAAAAATGCAGAGTTGTAATATATTCTAGACTTTAACACATTTGTATATGTTCCAATATTTTGGGTTGCTGTTGTAGATGACATCCAAAATACCATTACATTGATGATTAGGTTTTTCCCCCAAAAGTTGGGAGGTAATTTGGTCATGAGAGTGATAATCTAATAAGTGGTATTCTTGTCATTATAAGAAGAACATGAGAGAGATGGCCTTTATCCAGACCACATGAGGAAACAGGAAAAAGGTGGCTGTCCAGCCAGGAAGCAGATTCTGACCTGAAATCAAACTTGCTGGAGTTTTGATTTTGGACATCCCATACTCTCAAACTGTGGAAAATTGTTTAAGTTGTCCGGTCTGTAATATTTTTGTTATAGAAATATGAATGACCTAAAGACAGTCACTAATAATGCCAACTTGAGGGAAGTAAGTGTAATGAAAAGCCCTTTTTTTTGGTGCTGGCTACATTTAAAACAGCAGTCTTATCCCTCCACTTCCTACATACTATGCCAGGAAAAATTGGAGAATTTGTAATAAAAAGCCTTGGGAAAGCAATAAGTCTGTGCTTCATAAACTACTAAACATGAGTCCAGCATTCAGGATATATTTATGATCCATACTGTTAGTAGAAAAAGAGAGATAAATACAGTTTTCATAATAAACATTATGGAATAGAGAAATTGTTCTATGGTGTCAATTAATGAGATTATGATCAGGAAGTTATAGTTGGCCAGGCGCGGTGGCTCACACCTATAATCCCAGCACATTGGGAGTCCAAGGAGAGAGGACTGCCTGAGCCCAAGGGTTCGAGAACAGCCTGAGCAACTTGGACAGCCCTCATCTCTACAATAAATCAATAAAAAATTAGCCGGGCATGTTGACACATGCCTGTGTTTCCAGCTTCTTGGAAGGCTGAGGCAGAAGGATCACCTGAGCCCAGTGGATTGAGGCTGCAGTGGCCATGAGCGTGCCACTGTACTCCAACCTGGGCAACAGAGTGAGACTTCCACTCAAAAAAAAAAAAAAAAGACAGAAAAAAAAGACAAGAAAAAGAAAAGAAGTTACAGTTGAGAAAGGAGGAAATTCTATTGCTGTACAATATAGATGCATAAAATGCCATCTGATGATGCTATTGCTGCTATGTTCCCACTGCTGATAGCATCTTTCACCTTATTCCCTAACCCAAAGCAAGATATTTGTTGACACAAAATTTAAATTTTTACTGTTTTTTATATCACCAAATTTGCTAATAATAACCAAGATTATGAGCAAATTTAGTCAAGAGAATAATATTCCTCTAATGTGGCACACTAAGTTAATCAGATAAAAATTTTGAATTTTTTTGAGAAACAGGCTAGCACTAATGTAATAATATGAGGTAAAGCTCAGAGGTTGCTGTTTAAGTTGGGGACTTAGTTTTTATGCTCTATTAATCTCATAGGTTAAAGAGTTTACATGACTAACTCCTACTTTACATTCAGATTTGTTTCAGAGGAGCAGTCTAGATAGACCAAGTGTACCCTGGTAAAGCATTTTAAAATAATCTATCTAGTTTCCTTCCTGTTAGTAAAATGAACTTAGTATGTTTACAAGGAAATATTTAGTTCTGTGTTTACTCAGGTGTCTCCAAGAAAGGAGGCAATAAATTATATATCAGTTGTAAATATTTCTTTTTTAGGTACTATATCTTGGGCAGAAAAAGAAAAGATATAAAACAAATTACATTGGATGCTTTCCAAAATGGTGGGGATTACACACATTCTGAATATTAACAGGTTTAGACATATTCTGGTTTGGATATACTGTCCGGCCTGTCATGTTTTGTTATTAATTTCATTCATATGTTCCCTGCATCCATTACACCTTGTTAAATCACACAACTTTGCTTCTGGAAAGGAAAAAAAAAAAAACAACAACTCTTTTATAGTGAAGGAAATAAAGAGCTGATGCCATGTGGTTTACCTCTCTCTTGTATGCTATATCAGAAAATATAACTCTGTATTTTATTGAAAATGTTAGAAATTTTCAGCTTGCAAGACTACAGGTTTCTTTTTATCAGTATTTTTTTTAACTTATTAAACAAAATAGAGTACTGTCCTTCCCATATTCAGATTGCATGAATTTGAGACCTGCTACGAGCTGAATGATTGTGTTCCACCCAAACTCATAAAGTCATTGGCAGGTTATTAGGTCATGACAGGGGATCTCTCATGAATGAGATTAGTGCTCTTGTAAAAGAGATTCATGAGAGCTAACTTATGTCTTCATTATCAGTGGACACAGCAAGAAGTCACAATCTATGAAAATAGACCTTTATCAGACAGTCAAACTACTGATGCCTAAATCTTGAATTTTGAGGGAAAAAA
This sequence comes from Tarsius wallacei, assembly GCA_963574415.1. Taxonomy (NCBI): domain Eukaryota; kingdom Metazoa; phylum Chordata; class Mammalia; order Primates; family Tarsiidae; genus Tarsius; species Tarsius wallacei. Next base: position 8,555 of record CAUYQG010044746.1, on the reverse strand, counting down.
ATACAGTTTATAAGTCACAATCCAGTTTATAATTTGTTATAGCAGCCCAAATGTGCAAAGATAAGACCCACATTTTGGAACTAGGGATAATTTATCTAACAACCTTGTTAGTCACTAATAATATTTGTATTATTCTTTCTTATGGTTGTTGAATCTGCTGATATCATGATATTAGAACAAATACTTCCATTATGAATCATAATAATGATCTACCACTGTTGGAAGTTGAGCCTGCAACCTGACTATTTTGAGATTTTCCCATGACTGAGTTAACAGGCAACATATGCAATTGTATCATCCTCTGAGATGACTAATTCTAAAGATAAAAGAGGATCAGATTTCTACTATTTGGTGAGGTTGGGGAGACAGGTAAATGGAAAACAGGGATTTCTGAGTATGTGTATAATATTACATCAAATGTGCTATAGACTGAATGTTGGTGCTGTCCCCACACAAATTTACATGTTGAAACTTTCATCTCCAAAGTGATGGCACTTGGAGGTATGGTCTTTGGAAGGTGAATAGGTTTAGACAAGGTGAGGAGTGCAGGCTTCTATGATGAGATTAATGTTCTTACAAAAAGAGAAAAAGATATGAGATTACTATCTCTTCATGTATACACCAAGGGAAGACCATGTGAAGATACAGTTAGGAAGAGAGCCCTCATTGAGAAACTGAGCTGGCACTCTGCTGTCAGACTTCCAGAACAGGTAGAAATAAATGTTTGCTGTTTAAGCCACTCAGTCTATGGCAATCTATTATATCAACCTGAAATAAGATAAGGTGATAAAAGTTAGGGTAACTGTTGGTATTCAGTAGTAGTTTTCCAGGTTACAAGTGTGATGCTCTGAAGTACCTCACTTGCAGGATCATAATGGGACTGATTTTTCTTATCAGTCACTAATAGATAAAGGGTAGAAATTGAAAATCTCACCAGGTAATTGCACTGATCTTCCTAGGATACTGAATCTAAAGTGAGTTAGGGCGGGGGAGAAAGAAGGGGAGGACAGAGGCAGAAGACGGTGGAACTCCCTGTTCACAGCTATCAGTGGTAAGAGCAATGATAGCAATGATAATGGCAGTTTTCTGACCAAATTGTCTCTATAATTGGCAAAATATATTTTTCCAGTTTCTAAACCCAGTTATCTATATTGACATCAGTTATATGATTTACTTATTATATCGCTGAAATAAAATCACTTATTATTTAAGAGAACTTGTATTAGCTTTTGTTGTACGTAAAAGATAAGTCTGATTGAAGTCTTTTGTGTCCACTTACCTTTGAAAACATTGTTGCCAATCAGATTTTTTTTCTCTTGTACATAACTATTTTCATCTTTCCAGAAGCATTTTTATACTTTTTGATATTTTAGAAGTGATTTATTTTTTTTCTGCTTTAGATTTTTTTCACAATTTAATGTAATGTAATATCTCAATAACCATATTCTTTACCCATGTAAGTCTGTTTAGAAGGATAAGAAAAATGTTGGATCATCTGGTATCTTAATATTTTCATTCAGTTTCCATATTTTTGCTTATATTACTTGTATTTTGGAAGAATACTTAGTTTCCAACCTTAAACTCAAAATTTCTTTATCATCTATCTTCATAGTGCTATTTAACCAATTACTTTTTTTCTCCCAAATTTAGAAAAACACAGGGGGTGCCAAAAAATGCATACACAATTTAAATATAGCATTCACTCAAAAGATGGCGTTAATCAAGTGAATGGTAGTATCACCATGTGTCAGATAGGAAAGAGAGTCAAAGAAAATGGTGACATCATGGTTGAGTGACCATCATACTATACATTGTTGCCATAATCCAATTCAATTTTAAAAAGTAATACATAAATAACATCTCTTAAAGTGTATATGCATTTTTTGGCATTTTGTATATTAAGGCACTAAAATTCTGGTTATTTTAATTATGCAGCAATGTATTTATTTTATGAATATTAATTACATTATTATAGCACAAAATATTTAATTTCTCACTTGAGATTATTCTTTTAGAACCAAATGTTTTTGTTCATTATTTTTTGTACTCTCATTATTTTGTTTTTTGGTCTCTTTGGTTTTTTTAAGTTTATAGTTTTCTTTTTTTTTTATAATTGCCAATCACTGTTTCTTTGTTTATGAATGTAGAATTTGATAGTAGTAGTATACTTAGTAATATACTTATATACCAGTTATAGTATATAAATAAATAATAGTATATAGTGATGCATTTAGCATACCAATTACAAATCTCTTTGAGCCTGAATTTACAAATCAAATGCTACTATATGCTGAGATTTTCCTCTCTCTAGACACAATGTTAGCTGAATCCTGAGGATATGAATTTAAAAACAGGGGAGTATAACTTGTTTATAATGTGGTATCTTTATAATTTAATTATAAAGGATGTATTCAAAAAGTGCAAGTGTGTTTTGTTTAATTAATTGATTATGAAGGATTTGGTAGATTATTTTACCATGGATAATCTAGCTCCTCACTTCATAGTTCTTAACCAGTGCTCTTCATATTTTAACCTACATGCAACCTATTTGGGATGTTACTAAGCTGCAGATATTGATTCAATGGTTCTGCTGTGATCCAAGGTTGTTATTCTTAAAACACTTTCAGGTGATGCTTATGCTGGGGATGTCAGGGAAATTGCTGTTACACCTGCTGGAACTCCACTTTAAAGTTGTGATGGCTCACTGAGTAGAAAAAAAATAAACTTCCTTCCACTGTGATTTGCATGATCCACAACTAATCTTAATGATACACCACTTCCTGCTTAAGTCTTTTACTGGAGTATCGAAATTTTTACCCTTGATCCTCTCTTATTCTGGTGGTCCTCCAATTCCTCCTTTTATGTGTCAAAGGGTAGCTTGAAAGCATTGTTAATTCTTGGTATTATTTTACTTCTTATTTTGATAGTTTCTGTAAATCTATGAAAACCAAACTTCTTCCTGAATTTAGTTTAAAAAGAAATTGGTCTTTTTAAACTAAGGGAAGCAGCCTCACTTCACTGAGGGTAGAAAAGTGAATGGAAGTGTGGTAGTTAGGCTGTGGGTCACCTGGTTCCTGACTTTTGAGAAGTTCATCTGAGAAATTATCATTTAACTAGTTGCAGGGTATGAACAGGTCCATTACTCTAATTCATCCTCAACTCCAGTTTCTGTGACCTGTTCTTAAGCATTTCCTCCAGGACTTCCACTGAAGTTCTTATTTTTCATTTACATTTTTGTCTTCCTGTGACCTCCTGGGGATAGCTGCAATCACATCAGCACCTGGATCCAAAGTAAGAACACAAGCTAAACGGACAGTCAATTTAGTTGCAGAACAGCTTTACACTTCTTAAAACTTGTTGGAAAATATCATTTGTACTGCCTCTCTACATAGGAAGTCCAAGGGGGAGATGTTTGTACCGTATAAATACATTTTCTTTTTGCCTCAGATTTTACTATTGTTATCAGCTGACTATAAACCTTAGGATTCCTGGCATTGATCTTATTCTCTGTTTGTTTTCTCCAGAGTTCATTTTGAACTGTGTCTCTCTCCCAAACTGTTTCTGTCTGCATTCTTTTAGCTATTCACCTGTCTCTGTATATCTACATGTAATTTATTTATAAACTTTGAAGTATTACAAAAATGTAATACCAAAGTAGACAGAATGGTGTAATGGACCTCTACAGGTTTATCATTCGGGCTAACCAGCTATCAGTAATTTGGAGATTTAGCCTCATCTAGCCTTTATGTGTCAGCATTTTTCAACTGAAATATTTTCAGCCTATCCCTTTCATCCTGCCATTGACCCTTCTGTATCAGTATACATTCCTTAAAAAAAATGACTATTTTATTGCCTAAGGAAATACTATCATCATCCATAACATAATTTAAAATAATTTCTCAGCATTATTTGATATCTATTGTATATTAAATTTCCAAGTGATTGAAAAAGATTTTATATATTAATTTGTTTCCACCAGCATTTAAATTACTTGATTTTTTTGTGTTGTTAACTTGAAATCCAACTCACAGTATTCCTTTAAATAGGGATTAAAAGTTACCTCTAATGACTTGATTAGATTTTGGTTCAAATGTTTTCATTAGGAATGCTTTAGAAATGGTGCTATGAACTTCATATTTTATCACATCACAGCTAATTGATTGTCTCATTCCTAGTGATGTCAAGCCTAATTATTGGATGTATAAAAGTTTCTGTAAGCATTATAAAATAGGTATACCTTAAGAAGTTTTGCTTAAATTAGTTTCTTATTAGAGTTTCCAAAATTGTAATTTTCTAATTCCACAATTACTAACTGGACTTCTGTAGAGAATAATTCATTTATCAAATAGGGCTTATTTTGTTATCCTGAAATACAGTTATTTTAGAAAAGACAAGATAAACTTTTAATTATTCTCCTTTGATTGCTGGTTTTAAGATTAGAGTATTGGTGACCTAGTTAACTGTTCATGGTGAAATTGGATTTTATATATATTCAGCTGATTGAATCAACTTTAATCATTATTTTAATGCTCAAATTATCCCATCTTTGGCCAAAGGGAAACCCCATCAAGCTAGCTTTGATGAATCACTCACTTTGTGGCAACAACTCAGAGTTGGCCATTTTTTTAATGATCTTTGACTTTTTTAAGCAGGAAGTATATATGGAGATCATATTAAGTATTAGTCATTCTTCTTGCTACAGAGCTGTTTTGCTTCTTATATGTATAGGTAAAGCTAAGCTTGTACTTTGAAAACAATATGAGATCCTATGATGTTTAAAATTTAAGGAGCTTACTAAATTATTTTCATTTATGCTTTCTTTTCTCTTATGTGGCACTGCTGCTGGTTCTGAAGAGCATTAACAAAATAATGTATTTGCTTTATCCATCTCTCCCCACATGTATGTATACAATATATGAAACATATTTTTCTAAGTAAGTCTACAACTAAAATGTACTTCCTCTTTTTTTTTGAAGGAGTTTGAAAATAATTGATTAGTTCTTTTTTAAAAGTTTGGTAGAATTCTTTTTTTTTTTTTTTTTTGAGTTGGAGTCTCACTCTGTCACCCAGACTGGAGTGCAGTGGCCGCTCCCGGCTACTGCAGCCTCGACCTGCTGGGCTCCAGTGATCCTTCGGCTTTAGCCTTCCAAGTGGCTGGAACTACAGTCGCGCACTACCACGCCTGGCTGATTTTTGATTTATTGTAGAGATGAGGTCTCGCCAAGTTGCCCAGGCGGGTCTCGAACCCACGGGCTCAGGCAATCCACTCACCTCAGCCTCCCAAAACGCTGGGATTACAGGCTGAGCCACCGATACCGGCTAGGTTTGGTGGAATTCTATTATGAAGCCATCTAATCCTGAACTTTTCTTTAATGGAATATTTTAAAATTTTTGATTTAATATTCTCATTATTGGTCTGTTCAGATTTTTCATTTTCTCTTAATCCAATTTTTGCACATCGCATGTCTCTAGAAAATTCTTTTTTATATTATTCAAATTGTTGGCACATACTAGTTCTTAATGTTCCTTATGATCTTTTGTTTTATTGTGATATCAGTTGTAATATCTCCTTTTTCATTTTTCATTTTATTTATTACTATCTTTTCTTTTTTCTTAGTCTTGCTAAAGATTTACCAATTTTATTTTTTTTTTAAATCTCAATTTTGTTGATCTTAATTGTTTTTAGACTCTAGTTTTTGTTAAATTTTTACTATATTCTTCCTTTTACTGATTTTAACTGAACTTTTTCTTGTTTTCTGGTTTCTTGGTATATTGTGCTTTTGTTTTTATTTGAGAAATATTTAAATTTCTCATATTTATTGAAGCATTGGCTTTTTGGGAGCATGTTGTATAATTTTCATATACTGTTAATTTTCTGAAACTTCTCGTTATTGATTTCTACCAGAAAAGATACTTGTTATGCTTTCAATTTTCTTAATTTTTCTAAGACTTGTTTTGTCTTCTAACATTTGACCTATTCTGGAGAATGTTTCAAGTGTTCTTAAGACACATGTATATTTTTCAGCTGTGGATGAATAATCTGTATGCCTCATTTGTCTAGAGTGTAGTTAAGTCCTATATTTCTTTATTGATATTTTGTCTGGATGATCTGTCAATTGCTAAAAGGGAAATATTTAAGTCACCCACTATTATTGTATTGTTGTGTATGTCTCCCTTCAGATCTGTTAATATTTAACATATAAATATACACACACACATTTAAGTGCTCCAATTATTGGATGCATATTTATAATTGTTGTAGTCTCTTGCTGAATTGAGTTTTTATCATTATTTAATGACCTTCTTTGCCTCTTTTAACAGTTTTTGACTTATATAAATATAGTTGCTCTTTTTTACTTTTTATTTCTGTGGAATATCTTTTTCCATCCCTTCACTTTCAGCCTGTGTGTCTTTAGCAGTGAAATGAGTGCCTTGTAGCACATAATTAGTTCTTCGTTTTGTTTTTTTTTTCAGTCAATTCAGGCAATCTATTCTTTTGATTGAATAATTTGATCCATCTACTTTCAAAGTAATTATTGGCAAGTAGTGACTCACTACTGCCATTTTACTAATTGTTCTCTAAGTGTTTTATAGAATCTTTGTTCCTTTCTTCCTTTCTCTCTTTTTCTTTGTGACTAAGTAACTTTTCCAGGTGGCATGTTTTGAGTCTTTGCTTTTTATTTTTTGTGTATCTAATATAGGTTTTTGGGTTTTGTTGTTATTGCTATTCTTGTTACCATTAGGCTTACAAAAAACATCTTATAGTTATAACAGATTATTTTGGCTGACAAATATTTTGATTGAAAAACAAGCAAAGAAACTCTTTACACTGTTATTTTACTTCCACTGTAACATTTAAGTTTTGATGTCACAATTTACTTCTTTTTACACTGAATATTCATGGTGGTCCATACACACCATGGAATATTATGTAGCCATACTAAAGAACAAAATCATTTCCTTGCAATTAGTTGAATGCAGCTAATGATCATCATCCTGAGCAAATTATCATAGAAACAAACAACTTAATACCACATGTTCTCACTCATAAGCGGGAGCTGAGCACTGTATGCACATGGGCACAAGAATAGAAAAGCCTGTTATTGGAACAATTCTAAATGGCGAAGAGAGTGGGAGATAAGGGTTGAAAACTATTCACTGGATACCATATCTATCATCTGAGTAATAGACTCAGTAGAAGCCCAAACTTCCCCATCATTCAATATTCCTATATAACAAATTTGTACATGTATTCCTTGAATAAATAAGTCACAATTTACATATTTTATATGGTATATCTATTAACAAATTATTGTAGCTAATATTATTTTTAATAATTTTGTTGTTTAGCCTTCATTCTAAAGATATGTTAGTTTTGTGGTGCTGTGTTTCTTTTTTATTTTATTTTATTTTATTTATTTTAAAGATGTCGGGTACAGTTCAGGATTAGTTATACAAGTGTTCATAGTACAGAGAAAGTTTGGGCCTCCCTTTGGTCCCCACTTCACCTGGTTTGAGATCAGGTACTTTTATTGATGTTGTGCCCTCCCCCCCCAGCAGTAAAGGGATTGGCAGTATTGGGATATGACTGAGTTTTGGGGGGTGGTCACAATATCAATAAGGGTACCTGATCTCAAATCAGGCAAAGTGAGGACCAAAGGGAGGCCCAAACTTTCCCTGTGCAATGGCCACTGTCAATCCCTTTTTTATAGTGTTATGATCAATGTTCAGGGTCCATTTATATGGTACATGTGGTACTCAGTTCTTTTTTTCCGTGATAGATCACTGAGCATTATAGACTCTAAATGCATCCATATTGCTGTGAAGTTCATGTTTTTCCTTCTTTATGGCTGCATAATATGCCTGTTTGTATGTACCACATTTTTTAAATTCAGTCCAGTTTCAGTAGACAGTACATTTAGTTCCATGGTTTTGCTATTGTGAATAGTGCTACAATAAATATGCATGTGCAGGTATTTTTTTTTTTTTTTATAGGAACAGGATAGAGATTCCCAAAGCAAAACTTCAATTTCTCAAACAACTCATCTTTGACAAAGTCTCCATCAACAATTCCTGGGGAGAGGAGAATCTATTCATTAAATGTTGCTAGAAGACTGGCTGACTACATACAGAAGATTGAAACAGGACCCCTACTTATCACCATACACAAAAATCAACTCTAAATGGATCAAAGATCTATATGTAAAATCTCAAATCTTATAAAACGCAGGAGACACTCTTAAGGGAATCAGAGTAGGCAACCAATTCCTGATCAAAACCCCAGATGCCCTTACCATAAGAGATAAAAGATAGAAAAGTGGGACTTCATTAAACTGAAAAGCTTCTGCAAAACAAAATAAAACATGAGGAGAGTGGGAAGACAGCCCACAGATTGAGAAAAAATATTTGCCAATTGTATATCTGATAAAGACCTAACATCCAGGATATTAGGTATTTTGAAGAAAAGAGGATTGTGTCCTCTCCACCCACTCCCCTGGTTTAATGTCTTGCACATAATAGGTGCAGAAAAACACTAATCTAGTGGATGTGTGTCA
>CAUYQG010044744.1:0-13360 GCA_963574415.1 Tarsius wallacei | reverse complement strand
ACAAAATTTCTCTATTCCTTTTTCTCTCTTTCTGTTCTTCTCCTCCTTGTAGTTAAAATTCCTTACGGCTGTGGAGGGAAGACTGCAGCTATTCAGAGATAGAGTAAATATATCAAAAACAGAGATAAAATATTAGTAAATCCATGGCTGTAAACTTAATGTCCATGTCACCCCAAAATTTATATGTCAAAATTGCAATATCAAGGTACTAGGAGATGAGGTCCTGGGAGGTAAATAAGTCCTGAGGGTAAGGCCCTCATGAATGGGATCAGTACCCCAACTGAAAGACATGAGAGATCCTGTTCTCTGTCTCTCTGCTCTCTGCCATGTGAGAATATGAGACCACATCTACAAACCAGGAAGCATGCCCTCATCAGACACTGAATCTGCCAGCACCCTCATCTTGGACTTCCCAGTCTCAAGGACTGTAAGAAATAAATTTCTGTTGTTTAAGCTACCCAGTCTATTTTATTCTATCATATCTAATTCAATCCCTGGGTCTTCCTTATAGTTGGTTCTGTACCCAGGTATGGAACCAAAAAGTACTAATTATTTCCTCCCAACTCAAATCTCCCCAGTGCTGCTCTCATATTTCCCTAACCAAATAAAACCTGGTCTTCAACATCTTTGAGATCTTTGGAACCAAGATCCAACTCTTTCCCCTGGCATTGTTATTCTTGTTTTCACTTGCTTAAACCTCATATCCCATGTCTTCAATCACCCTCTGGCTCCAGACACTTAATTTCTGACCCTCTTGTCTTTTCATCATGCTCAGAGAAGAAACACCAACCCTGAATGAACATATCTGCCTTTTTTATGACCATCCCCAGAACGGTTGGTAGTACCCAACGCGAAAAGGGCCCTGATGTCTCTGCTGATGTCTATTTACGGATTCCTAGTCAGTGCTGTCATTTCCAAAAATTCAAACCTTTACTATTCTCCTCCAATGTCTCTCCAACCCTTAATTCCTCCCATTACATTAAAAGATGTATCCATCCCATTTCCATTCGTTGAGTGAATTAATTAGTATCTCTAGCAGCAAAGATACCCAACAGGCAAATAATAAATATTTGATGGAAATATTCCAAATGAGCAATTCTTTTGTGTACCAATTATCATCTGTATGATCTTTCAGATTTAAAATAAAAAACCTAACTTGGGAAAATTGAATATGCTGTATGTGCCATCTCAAGAGCCCCAAGGTAGTGCTAAAAACTTATTGCTAGAGTTGAATGGTAAGAAAGAAAATTAGGTTTACAAAAGATCATAGCACCTATATAATTAAGCCATCACTGTGTGTGAATACCCCTTTGCCAGACCTCAAATCAGCTGACTAACACAGGTAACAGGTCTGGAGGACCAAAGTTTCCCTTAGAGCTATGGTTAGTATGCAGAACGAAGCTAAAACCAACACCAAAGAAATGTACACCAAAATTAAAATTGTCTTGAACATTCAATGTTCACAATTATTTTTTAAAATGCAGTTGAATTAAATTTCATTTTGTAAAAGGCAAAGGTATGTAACTAAGAGTAAAAGTAATAACATAATTTACTGCCTTCCAATGTTTGCATTGGAAAGCTACATTTCAAAAATATTTTGTAGTCTGACGCAAAAAAAGTTCTGAAGGGAAAAAGGAGTCCTGGATTAATAAACAAAGACATATGTTAAACATACCATCTGTCTCTTCCTTCTTCCTCCTTTTGATTCCAAAGATCTTCCTGGTGTGTTCACAGGCCATACTCTTCCAGACTGATCTGTTCTGACAAGGATCACTTCTTGCTGATCTTCATGCTATAAAAATATTTAGAGACAATTCTGAATTTACTGTGAAGGCCCTGAATATTTTCATTGTATAACAAAAAAGACATTAGAAAGATTCAACTAATTACATAATATTATGAATTGTCTTAAGTCTCCTGGGTTTTCACTACCCACAATACTATAAAACTACCATAATCTTCTTAGGGAAAGAAAAAAATGAAAAAAAATACTCAAAGTTTATTATTTTGAAAAAGCAATATTAAAAGATGACCAAGAGCAATAGTCCACCTGGCACTGTATGAGAGTACCCCCACATTTGCAGCACAGCTAAAGTTGATCGACCCAGGGACTTTCAAATTACTAAATCCAAAAAATACTTATTAAATTATCATCTTCCCTGATTTGAAAGCCCCTGGTTCTGTTTACTACGTCCTCCAGTCTAAAATTCTTATTCCAGTTGTGAACATTCTACTCTCTCTTGGTTCTGCACTTACCTCTCTGACTCATTCATTCATTCCATTTGTTCATTCATTCTTTCATTCATCAAATATTTTTGAAAGTGACTACCTAATCTTAGTAGTCAAAAGAATGTAGTCTCTGCCTTCAATAAGCTAAAAAACCTACTGCAGAAATGATTCCTTATGTAAATTATCAATATAAATAGAGACACCCTCACTTTCTCCTCCATTTCCAGCTACCCCTCCAAAGCTGATGATTCCAGGGTTCCTTGGCCTCCAGTCTCCAGCCTGAAACCTAATTATCTCATACTATAAAAGAATTCATTCTGTTAAACACAAATATAATCACACCATTCTTTGCTTGAAAACCTGCAGGGACCATAGACATCACCTAGGAGATCAATAACCACTCCGAGTAAGGCCCACAGACCATTGTAAGTCCAAGAATTACCAGCCATGGAATATTTGTTACTAATCCATGATGAAGAAAACACAGAAACTCTGTGTCCATAAAGTTTTATTGTAATTTGACAGAATCATTTTATGTTGGTTCAATCTAAGTAAAAAATTGGGACTTTTATTTTGCATGTCTTTATTTCATTCTATAACTCATTTTTATCATATTTTATAAAACTATTAATCCACAATGGGCTGGAAAATTTTAAACATATCAACAACTCTGATCCCACGCCAGTCTAAATAGAACTGAAGAGTGAAGTAATGGCAAGCATTTTTAACATCGTATACAAGGCCTTCAAGTACAGTATATTTTATTCCTCTGCATGGAACAACTATTCCTTCTTGCTCAACTAGGAAATTAAGGATTTAGTCACAGCCAATGCTCTGCTACCAAATAATTTTAAGCACTATATTGCTGGACTGTAATGTTTTCAATAACTACATGTCTACCTGTCATTGTCTATCCTTGCAGAACAAAGACCAGGCTATCCCCTCCTTGGTTTCTACAGCAACTGTCACAGTGTCAAACAATAATGAGAATTCAGTTAATGCTTGATAAATGATATTAACAAGCTGGTGCCTCAGAAAGATTAATTAACCCACCCCAAGCTAACCCACCTCTCCACAGTCACCTCTTTCCTCCCTTTGTCTACTTTCTGTTCCCTAGCCTGCCAATACAAAAGACTCTAAGCTGTCCCATTTGGGGTGCCCAAGACAGAGTATACTCTAACCATCTACTTGGCATTAAAACCCAAGATAGAAATGAGAAGTTCATTCCACACACACACACACAAATATGCAAAAGCATTTTCCTCATCATGTGATTTAGTAATTTCTCTCCAAAGCAAGCAGAAACACTTCCTGATATAACTAGAAAGCATTTAAAAATCTTTTCATTATCGTAAGAATGCCAAATGTTCCAGGTTTTTAAATTATTCCCAATTACCGTTTGCTCTGCGGGACTTTCTATTTTAAAAAACATCAAAACTGATCATTTATTATAAACATTTTATATGAATACTTTAATTAACAAATCTCAAATGTTCTAGGACTATGAACTCAATAATCCATAAAATAGCCTTCTGGCTGACAAAAGTCGTGGATTCTTATTTTAAAGGAAGAAAGGAGAAAGTTATATAAAGTTATAGAATCAATTTGCTAACATAGCTCGGATAAACCTTCCCTCTTGGCATCCATAATATTTGTGAGATAGTGGATAATTCTCTTCCACAAAGTACATATCACTTTTATAACAACAAAGTATTTGCCAGCAAAAGACACCAGTTTTAAGCCATTCACAATTGCCATTTAACCCAACAGATAACTAAAACATAATTGTCTTTCTCACCTTTCCAGACCAAGACCAAGCTGCACTCTGCTCTGTACCTTTTTTTTTTTTTTTCTTTTAAAGAAAGCAGGATTTATTGAGAGGACAGATAAGCTCCAAGAGTGGGAGTGGACCCAAGGGGTTGCCTGCTCTGTATCTTATAGGACCTGTCACAGTGTCAAACAACAATGGATACTCAATAATGCTTGACAAATGGAATTAACAAACTGGTGCCTAAGACAGATTAATGATACTCCCAAAATTAACCCACTTCCTCCTCTAGTTTCCACCTCTTCCTGCTTTTTTACTGTCTGTTCCTTAAGCCTGCCAATACAAATTATACTGTTTTTCCACTTTGGGTACTCAAGAGAGAAATATTGAGGAGTTCAGAAATACTGAGTAAGTTCCTAATTTGCTACCACATTAACGCAGGATGAGAAGCTTATTTAAGAGTCTGTTTCAGTGTCAACAAACTATGGCCTCCAGGCCAAATCCAGCCTGCTGCTTGTATGTGGTCAGCCCACGAGCTAAGAATGATTTTTACATTATTAAGAGGCTGGAGGGAAATCAAAACAATATTTTATGACAAAAGAAAATTATATGCAATTCTAATTATAGTCTATAAATAAATTTTATTGGAACATCGCCATGTTCATTTATGTATTGTCTACAGCTGCTTTCGGAAGACAACAGCAGTTGAGTAGTTGCGGCAAAGACTGTATAGCCCACAAAGTCTAAAATATTTACTATTTATTTGGTCTCTAGAGAAAAAGGCTGCCAATCCTTGATCTTTATTATTCCTCAGCTGACACAATTTATTCAAAATCATTTTATCGATTCTTTTTACTACCGAAGAACAAGCAAGATAAAAACTTGCAATTGCTTGATATATAACAAAAGATCCGTGTTGGTAACTGCTAGGGTAAGAGAATGGGGCTGGTACCCTTTTATTTTGTTAAAATATCTAAGTTTAACTTCCATTTCAGGCCGTAATAGCAAAACAAAAAAACCAACATAACCTGCTGCAGTAGGACAAATTCATAAAACGAGTTATTTTCAGACACTGAATACCTAAAGGAGTGTGATCCCTGACAGAAGGGAAACAAGTGAGATGAACCTAGGATTGCTATAGCTTTCTACCAAGAGGCAGCTGACGGCTGCAGCACAGGAAGGGAAAATCTAAGCAGTGCTCAGCTTCCTTGCTGACTGATATTTTTTTAACAAGCTGCTGCAAGGGAAGACCTAGGAAAGAAAACAGAGCAAACAGAAAAATTAAGGAAATACTAATGCCAATTAAGAACAAATGTATTTACATAGAAGAAGGGAAATCATAATATACTACTTGGCTGAGCAGTATCTATTTACAGGATCAAGATATAATTTTATTTAGAAATATAAAAGTAAAGCCAGAAGAAACCACTGAGAAACAAAAGCAGCGGCCTCCAGGATTGGAAGAAGTTCTGGAAGGGGCTCAAGGCTTTGTTACTGTTTCATAGCGGGTTTTTTAGCACCACTTATACGTATTACGTTGATTAAAAAGAAAAGGAAAAAGCAATATTGCTTTGATTCAAAGTTCGTATTAAAAAGTCTAAATGCTTGAAAGCCTTTTCTAGTATTTTGAAAAAAAAAAAAGCAAAACTCTAATACACCAGATTCCACTACCAGTGGTCCACAAACTTCCAGAGGTTCATGATGGTATTCTGCAAATGTGCCATCATTGAAGGCCATGTAGCATGTTTCGACTTTTATCTTTTGAAATTTCAAAACCACATTGAGATGCCACCTAACCCCAGTAAGACTGGCCATCATTAATAAAACAACAACAGATGCTGGTGAGGGTGTGGAGAAAAGGGAATGCAAACTAGTTCAATCTCTATGCAAAACAGTATGGCGATTTCTAAAAGAACTAGAAATTGGCCTTCCATATGATCCAGCAATCCACCTACTAAGAATACACCCAGAGGAACTCAAATCATTCTACAAAAAAGATACATGCGCATGCACATTTATTGCAGCACTCTTCACAACAGCAAAAACATAGAAACAACTGTGCTGCCCATAGAAACTATACTGGATTAAAAAAAAAATGTGGTACATATACATGACAAAATATTAAGCAGCCATAAAGGACATATAGACTTCACAGCAAATTGGATGAATTTAGAGTCTATAATACTGAGTGATCTACCACAGAAACAAAGTACAGAGTACCACATGTTCTCACTCATAAGTGGATGCCAAACATTTACCATAGCACAATAAGAAAGGGATTGGCAGTAGCGGGATACTGCCGGGGTAGGGGGTGGGGGGAACACAACATCAATAAGGGTAACTGGTCTCAAACCAGGCAAAGGAGGGACCAAAGGGAGCCCAAACTTAACCTGTACGATGTCCACTTGCATACCCCACATCTTCAAAATTAAAAAAAAAAAAAGGTATTCACAGAACTATATCTGTCCAAGGAAGCATCTTTTTCTAACCCCCATGAAGGCACCACACAGATTCAAGGCAGACCTAATAAAGTCCTCTTTTTGAAAATACTGTTTGTGTCTTCCCCCCCCAACCTTTTTTTCTTCCCTAATCATCCTTTCTAGAGAATTTCCTATTTTATTGTTTTTTTTCAAAGAATGAATTTTGGGTTGTTTTTTTTTTTTTGAGTTGGAGTCTCACTCCATCACCCAGGCTGGAGTGCAGTGGCATGCTCACCGCCACCCCAGCAACAACCTGCTGGGTTCCAGCGATCCTTCCGCCTCCACCTTCCAAGTAGCCCGAACTACAGGCATGCGCTACCACACCCGGCTAATTTTTTATTTATGGTAGAGATGAGGTCTCGCCAAGTTGCCCGAGCTGGTCTTGAACCCGCAGGCTCAGGCAATCCACTCGCCTTGGCCTCCCAAAATGCTGGGATTACAGGCTGAGCCACCAAGCCTGGCCTTTTTTTAAAATCATTTCAATTTATTTTGGGTTTCTATTTAATAATTTCAGCTTTTATCACTCCTTTATATTTCACATCTACTCTTTGATTTTTTTATCTCTTTTGTGTTAAATTATTGGCTAATGTCACAGTCATTATTGCTAACAGTAGCATATTGATGATTATATTATTAATTACAACTTAATTTTCATATGCAATCAAAGAATCAAACATGGAAGATTATCTAAGTATTTCTGAGTAGACAGGAACATAAGGAATACCATAAATTTTTTTCCATGATTCACTATGATATAGTTCCAAGTGTTTTTCTTTTCTTTCCTTCTTTCAGTGGCATTCAGTTTCACTCAACTAATTTTCTCTTCCTCATAAATCTTTATTAACAACTGTCTACTACAAATATTCTAGTCAGAACCTCTTTGGTCCTCCCTGCATACTTATTATGCACTCTGAAACAGAAAACTGCATTTTTAGTTTTCCTAAAAGCACATTAGACTTCTAAAAATCAATAATTGATTAAGCATTCTATAAAGTTAGAGTAATTTTAAAATATATATTAGAATAAAATTTACTTTGGGGTTACTTTGTTTCACTTTAAATGTTTTCCCTTTAAACTGCAAATGCATAATATAAACATGTGCCATCATCCCTCCACCTACCCAAGAAAAATCTGGAAAGAGAACACGTAAGAATCAAACCCTTCAAGAGAACACATAAGCCTCAACTGCTATTGAATACTGTAAGGACTTACTACTTTTCACATGGAGTAACATTTCATTTTTCCCTTAAATTTAATTTAGCAACAGAAAAAAAAATGAAGCACTGATAGTAGACCTAGTGAGAAAAAACTAATGAGCATGTGGGAAGGAGAGAGGTTGCTGCTAGGTCATTCTTTCTCTATGGAAACCAATTAGTGATGGCCTCGTATCTGTTAGAAAGCCCTGTTCAAACTTTGAGATGGCCTGCAGCATAATTTTTCATACTAAAATTTGATCATTAACAAATATACAATTATAACTATCCAAAATAATTACTCAACAAGTTTCTCTAAATTATTACACTTGAGAAAATACTCTTCATGAACCATCCAAGGACTGTAACTATATGTTTGTATATTAACCTTATTTATACATTCTCACTCCAGAGAGAATGCTTTCAAATACATATATGTTGTCTGAGTTAAAATCTAAAAAACTCGTAGAAGGTAACTAAGGGAAAAATGAGGAAGAAGAATATTTTAGGCAAAGAAAGAACGTGCAAAAGCAATGAGGCAAGAAGGAAAGCAGCTACTTAGGAGGTCAAGACAAGAGATGATCGCCATCTTAGAAAATGTGGCAGACATGAAAAACAAACAGCAGACTTAAGAAATATTTAGCAGGCAAAATTGACACTATTTCATGACAAATTTTATGTGAGAATAAAGAACAAATATGAGATTCTACATGCTACTGTAAGATGAGTCTGCATTTATACATCATCTATAAAATTATTTTTGCTGTAATTCATTGAGCTTAAAATGTTTGCTCCTATAGTAATAGTCTGTATAAAGAAATAAGCCCTTCAGGGATGCCTGAGATAATATTTCTAACTGCACAGCACAGAAATGAGGGATACTTTACAGAGTGTAAAAGAACAAGTTGAACTGTATAAAGAATAGGTACCTTTACTGACCTATTTTGCTTTGATGGGGAAGAAACTGGCTAAATGACTAAAGGGAAATAACATTTTTGCATGGCTACTTTGTGTCAGGAAAGACTATACCTCAAAGAAAGTGTGCCTACAGTAACATGACGAGATAAACAATAGAATTAGTGCAAATTATGATAATGTTAATTTTAGGTTAAAAGTACTTGAATTAGAAAATTGAGATTGCAAGGACCTTCTACAAAAAAGAAGCTAAAAGGTATCTGTTGAATAAAAATTGAACCTCACTGCTTAAAAGTTAAAGGCAAACCACAAACAATATTTTTTTAGTCTTATAATTAATTTTTACTTTGTTATACTATGTCTGTGAGGCTCAACTGCAGAGATTAGAATGCTGAACCATTTTTTAAAAAACAACATAAAGGTCTACATCTTCTAGTATCACAGCAATGACAGAATAGTGAGCTCACAATGCACCCAAGAATCAAATCCAAAAGACAGTGTTAAGATAATAATTGGGTATGATCAAAGTACTACTGAAACTACTTCAGGCTGGGCGCAGTGGCTTGTGCCTGTAATACCAGCCCTTGGGAGGCCAAGGTGAAAGATCGCTTGAGCCCAGGAGTTCATGACCTGGGCAACACAGCAAGGCCTCACCTTTACAAACAAATCAAAAAAAATTAGCTAGACATGGTGACACATGCCTGTAGTCCCAGGTACTCAGGAGGCTGAAGCAAAAGGAATGCCTGAGCCCAGGAGTTGAGGATGCGGTGAGCTATGAGGGTGCCACTGTACTACAGTCAGAGTGAAACCTAACTCAAAAAATAAAATACTTCAAATCACCAGTCAAGTACTTGGCTTTATACACAAAATGATGAATTTACCCATTTATTTAAGTATTTATTAGTTAATGTTTCTCTATGACCCTCCAAGGCCCTTACTTAATTCCTCAATTTCTTTCAAAAGGAACTATTCTACATAGCTGCCCAGGAGCCATAGTAATGCAGTTCTCTTCCTCATCACCAGTACAAACAAAACTTTAAAGCCGCTGCACCATCATGCCATGATTATTTCATTCTTTCCAACAAAGGGTGAGCTGAATTTCCTGCACTTTTTTTGTAAAAATATAGAGCTGAATTCCTTTAGATTAAATGTGTCCATAACATGACTCTACTGAAGGATTATTAACAGACAGAAGTTACAGAGGGGCAGATTAGGATCTAAAAGATTAAAGAATTAGGATTCCATTTCTTCCCACTATAAAACTGTCAATCTCTGAAACACAGTAGATCTCATTACCCAGTGTCCAAGCATAGGCTAGATGGAGAAGCTATGCAGTGGGGTTAATGTTTAAATAAGGAAGCTACAGTTGTGGGAAGGTCAAACCATATTATTTCAAAGACCATCGAATTTTTTTTTTGAGTTGGAGTCTCACTCTGTTGACCAGGCTAGAGTGCAGTCACACGATCGCTGCTAATGCTGCCTTGACCTTCTCGGTTCAGATGATCCTTCTGCCTCAGCCCTCCAAGAAGCTGGAAGTTTAGGCACATGCCACCACTCCCGGCTAATTTTTTGATTTACTGTCTCATCATGTTGTCCCAGCTAGTCTTGAACCCCTGGGCTCAGGTAATTCTCTTGCCTCTGCCTACCAAAGTGCTGGGATTACAGGCATGAGCCACCACTCCCAGTCCATGGATTATGTTTTTAAAAGATTGACAATAAAAAACTACAGAGAAGGGAATAAATTGAAGACGTTCATACAATAAATATTTCTTGGTTGTCTACAATATGCCAAGCATTGTTCTAGGTACTAGATATAAACTGAAATAATAGCCCTTTACCATAAATATGAACTAGTTCACCCACTAAAGGGGAAGAGGAATGAGAAACCAATAACTAAAAGTGCTGATAGTTTTTCTCTAAGCCAAAATGATATTCATAGATCTCTGAATCAAGAGATCTATGTTGTTCCTATAACTTAATATTGCCAATAAACAAATTAAGCAGTGAAATAATTCTTTCCTCTTCAAGTGTTCTATGCATGGGGTTTTTTCTCTGACAAAGCAAAATTTCCATCCGAAGTATTACAGGTTTTTCTTCTGGAACGCCATCAAATTTCTGTGTAGTAGTAAACAACTTTGTATCATACTCTCACTAACAAAACTACTTTGAAAGGAAGTCAAGGCTCAACTCTGAATAAATTTCTTTAATTGCAGTAGAGAATTAGTTCAGAATTGTTAGAAGAGGTTTGTCTTACATATATGCCTAGTAAAGTCTGAACCAGATGTGCAAGTGTCCCACCTCTGCAGAGAAAAAAAAACATGTCTTTCTGGTCAAAGACTCCTTAGAGAAAAACTTTTCTATGTGAAGCTTCAAAGGGCTACACGGTTTCCAAAAGAGGCTAACAAACATAAACTCTACTTTGTATATGACTTTGAATTTTACTTTGAATACTGCTCGACTGAGTTATGAGGTCCACTGCTCAAAGCTAGAAGAAATTATAAAGATGTCAGTAATATCTGAGTAGAGTACACCCTGATAATTACTCTATGATATCCTTGAAACACTAGAAGAATGTTATTTAGCATACACCTGCTTCAAATTTTTCTGTTACAAGTCACAAACTAGCTCAACCATTTTAATCAAGGTACCTCTAAGACACTTCAAAAACTGATTTCACATTAAGCAACTGAATAGGATAACAGAAAAATTTTGATTTAGGTGGATGTAAGAAATGAAATCTAATGGAACATGGAAAATTTCAGCCAATAGATAAGAATAATGGCTAGTTCATTTGGTAGGGCCAGCAAAGATGGACCACAAGAAATGACACATAAAATTCTCAAGCTCAGGTCCAATCTTAGTTGTTAGTGTCTCAGGTACTCATAGTAATCTCAAATTTTGTATCATTTATCCCAAATCTGTTAAATGTATCAGGTTCCCAAATCTTCTATAGGATCTTAGTCAGCCTAAGACAGCTAATTTCCCTTAGTTGGATAAGCAAATTTATAACCCTGAGATTAAGAAATAAATAAAACTCAGCCGGGCTCAGTGGCTCAGCCTGTAATCCTGCGCTTTAGGAGGCTGAGGTGAGTGGATTGCCTGAGCCCACGGGTTCAAGACCCGCCTGGGCAACTTGGTGAGACCTCATCTCTACAATAAATCAAAAATTATCCGGGCGTGGTAGTGCGTGCCTGTAGTTCCAGCTACTTGGAAGGCTGAGGCGAAAGGATTGTTGGAGACCAGCAGGTCGAGGCTGCAGTGGCCGGGAGCAGCCATTGCGCGCCAGTCTGGGCGACAGAGTGAGACTCCAACTCAAAAAAAAAGAAAGAAAGAAAACTCAATCTTTTATACTGAGTTTAGGTAAAAATATAGTAAGAGTTCTGTACCATTTTATTTTTAGGCATGAAAATTTCACTTTAAAGCAGGAAACACATTTTTAAGAACACACTCTTTCATAATGACCCATTCATTAAACTTTTTTAAACATTTGTATATATTTTGTCATCTTTTGAAGGTGTTTGAAACCCTTAAGTGAATAAACTATATAAAACTAATAACAGTTTAAATTTGTAAGGGAATTTAATTAGCTAACCATGGACATGATAGTGAAAAACTTTAATCAGTTATATTTCTTACCTACATCTATGCTCGTAGTGATTTCATGTAGCATGGATTTAAATATCACAGATATGCTAATAACTCCCACATTTCTATCTCCAGCTCACCCTCCCCAGTTCCCAGCTGTTCAACTCCATCTTGTCCCAACTCCTAGCCATCCAACTGCCTACCTGACATCTCTGCTTGTCTCAAAACTAAAAGGCATCTAAACTCTCAATATAGCCAAAACAACCTCAAAACCTACCTACACCTTTTCTTTCTTCCACAACTCAGATAGCCACATCTCTATTATTTCAGCTGCTCAAGCTAAATCTGGAGTCACCTTTGCCCCTGTTCTTTATCTCATTACCCATGCCCCCTACCCAAACACCATATAAATTGTCACCTCTCCTTTCAAAGTATGCATAGAAAATGTTTATACATATACAAAATGTAATCACTTCTAACGATCTCCTTAGCTACTATCTTGGTCAAAGCCACTATTATTTCTCACTGCATGACTACAAGAGCCCACCTGTACTTCAGCTTCTGCCTTAAACCTCCTTTAAACTGCTCTTGATAGAAAAGCCAGAATGGTCCTGTCAAAATATACTTTTGCTCAAACCTATTCACGGTTTCTCATCCTCGTCAGAAAAAAGCCCACCTCCTTGCTGTGACTATCAAAGCTCCCATGGCCTGGCCTCCCATAGTGTCTCCAGCCTGGATCTCCTACCCTCCCCTTCATCCCATGCCTGCAACCCTGGGCTCCTTGCTATTCCTCCTGCACATCGGCTTCCCATGCTCCCTATCTTTGGATCTTTATGTTCTATGGTCCCTATGCCTGGGGGGCTCTTTATTCACATACACAGGGATTCACTCCTTCACTGACTGCAAGTCTTTCCATCGATGTCACTTTTTCAGTGAGAATTGGCTTGGGTGCCCAAGCCACCAACCCACCTGTCACTCAAAATCACTACTACTCTGTCACAGGATGTCTAATTTTCTGATATAGTGCATAATTTATTTATTATTGTTATCATTTATTGTCTTTTCATCCCTACCCAAATGAAAGTTTTATACAAGTAGGTGGTTTTTTTTTCCCATTTTGTTCACTAATAGATGAATGAATGAATCATAGAACAATGCAATCTGTTTGACATGAAATGAAGACCTAATTC
>CAUYQG010044742.1:0-27318 GCA_963574415.1 Tarsius wallacei | reverse complement strand
AAGGAGTTCTCTAACAGTCAGCAGGCAACGGTCAGCATAACCTGCCCAAAGGAGGCAAAGCTGGGGGTCTGTGGTCACGGGAACGTTACTGTAATTACACATAGGCATTGATTCTTAAGTCAGGCAGGTAACTGAGATGATTTTTAAACAAAATGGATTAAACTGGTTAAGATTACTACTACTTTGCTAGCAATTTGATCTTATTAACTGATTTAGCTTATTTCACTACCACACCCGGCTAATTCTTTTTTTTTTTTTTGAGTCGGAGTCTCACTCAGTTGCCCAGACTGGAGTGCAGTGGCCGCTCCGGCCACCGCAGCCTCGACCTGCTGGGCTCCAGCGATCCTTCCGCCTCAGCCTTCCAAGTAGCTGGAACTACAGGTGTGCGCTAGCACACCCGGCTAATTTTTGATTTATTGTAGATATGAGGTCTCACCAATTTTTTAATTGTAGAATCGAGGTCTCCCCAAGTTGCCTGGGCTGGCCTCAGACCCAGGGCTCAGGCAATAAACTCGCCCCAGCCTCCCAAAGTGCTGGGATTACGGGCTGAGCCACAGAGCCTGTCCTATTTTAGTTTTTTAACATTCTAGAATGTACATTCATTCATATTCCTTGCTAATTTTTGAATCAGATTGTTTAATTGCTGTTGAGTTGTTCATGTTTGTAATACATAGTTTAGATATTAATCCCTTGTCAGGTGAATAGTTTGAAAATATTTTTTTCCATTCTACAGATGCATTTCCCAATGTTTTCGTCATAGCAGTTTTTAAAATGTGGATCTTATATTCAAATCTTTAAACCATTTTTCCAGTTGCTTTTTGCATATAGTGAATGATGGGGCTTAGTTTTATTCTTATATAAATGGATATCTATTTCTTCCAGAGCCATTTATCAAAGAGGCTTTCTTTGTCCTCATTCACTTCAGGTGGTTCAGCCCTCCTGGCATGCCCAATGGTTCCCATGGGATGCAGAATGGCCTCTCATCAAGATTTCCAGAATGGTGGGGAGATAAAATGTCCACCTCCAATGCCTTGTCTCACCTTCCAAATTGTAGGTTTAGGAAATTTCTCTATGAATGGTTTTATACCAGCTTG
Organism: Tarsius wallacei; assembly: GCA_963574415.1. NCBI lineage: Eukaryota > Metazoa > Chordata > Mammalia > Primates > Tarsiidae > Tarsius > Tarsius wallacei. Next base: position 26,224 of record CAUYQG010044742.1, on the reverse strand, counting down.
GGGGAAGGAGCAGTGCATCCAGGAATGATCATTTCTGTTACTCCCAGGGCTTCTCAATACTGTGATCCCAGGGAATTTCTTTACTACTCTGTTGATCTCAGGAAAATGTTTTTGTTCTTGAATACTTTCTAATTGTATTTTTTCTGGCAAAAGTGATACTGAGAGATCTTTTATCACACTATCTTTCTCCGACTGCTTTTTGCAAAAAACAAAAAATCAATTCAAAGAAAAAAATAGAAAGAAAGCCTCTTAGACCTGATAACAAAATAAATATAAATAAAAGAAACAGTTATAATTTGCATTTTTAAATGAAAAACTTTGCTTTATAAAAATCACCCATTAGGAGAATAAAGATCCAAGAAAATATTTGCAAACTATGTATCTGCAAACAGACTAGTATCTGGAATATATAAAAGTACTCTTCAAACTTAACAGTAGGTAAATTATCTAACTTGGATGGATTTAGAGTCTATCATACTCAGTGATCTATCACAGAAACAAAGAACAGAGTACCATATGTTCTCCCTCAGAAGCGGACCTTGAATAATTATCATAATACTATGAGAAGGGGATTGGCAGTGGGAAACTACCAGGGGAAGGGGAGAGGGATGGGATTGGCAGTTGAGAGAAATTGCCAGGGGAGGGAAGGGCACACCTCATCAACAAGGGTACTTGCATAATGAACATTTGTATAGCTAACCCTGAATTGTACCCCACATATTAAAAAAAAAGAAAGAAAATAAAATAAAATGGGCCAATGGCATAAACAGATATTTCAGTGAAGAACATTTTCAGATAGTAAGTAAGCACTTATAAAACATATTCAATGGCACTGCCAATTTGGGATGTGTCAATTAAAACCATAGTGAGGTATCATATGTTTATTGACAGATAAAATTTGTAATTGGGAGAATCTGGATCACTGATACCTTGCTGATAGATATATAAAATGGTATAGCCATTTGGCAAACTTCAACAAATTCTTATAAAATTAAATATGCAATTTTCATATAACCTATTAGTTTTCCCCAGAGAAATAAAAACTATGCTCACAAAAAATTTGATATAAAAATATTTATAGAAGTATATTTATTCATTGTATTAGTTTCCTGTTGATGCTAGCTACAGACATAGATGTCTAAAACAACAGAAGTTTCCTCTATCACAATTCTGGAACCAGAATAAAATATTTGCATCATCTTGCCCAAGTCAATATGATATCAGAGCCACAGTCCCTCTGGGACCTTGAAGGAGAATTAATTCCTCTTCCAGCTTCCACTAGTTTGCCAACATTTCTTGGCTTGTATGTGTGTCATTCAACCTTGCCTTCCTCTGTGATAACACTGTCTTCCCTTTTTTTGTCTCTGTATGGATCTCCCTGGGCCTCTTTCTTATAAAGTCATTTGTGACTGCATTTATGACCCACTCAAACAATCCATATAATTTCCACATCTTAAAATACATGATCACATGATCAAGTTTTGCCACATAGGGTAGTATTCAAAGATTACTAGACTTGAGAAGTATCTACATGGGAAGATGATTACTCAGCCTACAATTTTGTTATAGCCCCAAGCTAGAAACAACCCATATGGCATTCAGTGGATGAATGATTAAACAAACTGAGGCATATATTCCATGGAATACTACTGAGCAATAAAAAGGAAGTAACTATTGAAACATATAGTGACTTGGATGAATTTTCAGAAAATTATGCAAAGTATAAGAAAAGCAAAAAGGCAATAATTTACATACAATATGATTGTATTTATACAGCATTTCAGAAATAAAAATATTTAATGTTGAAGAACAATTTAGTGACTGCTAGTGCTTAGGGACAAAAAGGAGTGGTGAGTGCAGGAGAAAGGTAAGTGTGATTATAAAAGGAAAACATGATGGATTCTTATGGTGATGAAACTTCTCTGTGTCTTAATTTTGGTGGTTGGCCCACAAACCTACACATGACAAAATTATATTGAGCTAAATAAATACATATACATACACACACACACACACACACACACACACACACACACTCAAACCACATATATTTATAAGACTAAAATGAGAAGAAACAATAACATTAAAGAAGTGTATCAATGTCAAAGCCTGAGCTGTGGTACTTTTCAAGATGCTACCACTGGGGGGGGAATGAATAAATGGTAAGTGGGATTTTTTCGTATATTTTTGTAATACTGCAAGTCAAATATACAGTTATCTCAATAATATTGTCAATTAAAATATGCCATGTACGAGCAGCCAACAGATACATGAAAAAGTGTTCAGCCTCATTAGTCATCAAAGAAATGCAAATTGAAACTACACCGAGATACCACCTAACTCTAATCAGAGTGGCCATCATCAATAACTCAAAAAATAACAGATGCTGGAAAGGATGTGGGGAAAAGGGAACACTTCTAACTGTTGGTAGGAGTGTAAACTAGTACAGCCTCTGTGGAAAACAGTGCTTGTTCTAACTTTCAAAATGTAATGAATTACAGGTCTTGCTTCCTGCACCAGTCAGATCTTGAGCCCCTCCCTGAACCTCAGTGCCATGATTAACCTTCCCTGGGTCCTTCTCGGTCCCATGCTGTCCTCTCTCGTTGCTCTGCCAATCTTGTTTTGGCTTTTTTGCGCCCAGCCCCCTTCCATATACCCACAACCAATTGCAGTCCTCCTTGACACTCCATCCTACAAGCATTGTCCACAAGGGAAGCATTGCTTCTGTAAGATTGCTACTCTAATCTTTATAGCAGAGTTTTTCCTTCTACCTTTAGACTTGCTCTCTATCCCAGGGAATAACTTAAAATGAAAGATACACTATAATCTGCATCTACATTTGCAACATAAAGTGACAACTTGATCTGCCAATGGATATTAAATTCCTGACCAAAGGTGAATTCACTATAATGTAAATGTAATTCAAAAATGGCAATGGGCACATGGCAGGGACGGGACAGCTTTACTTTGTAGGAGGAGAAATTTGCAAGACAGGCTTTAAAATGGATCAGACATCATAGTGTATGAAATAGCATTTTTATTGTAATTTTAAACTTTGTAAGTAGAATCTATAAATACATCCGAGGAGCAAAAATGTCAAGAATGCTAAGAAAAAAATACATTCGAAAACACATTTAAAGAGAAATGGATCTTTCTACAGAATCACAGAAATTAGAATTGGAAAAAAGTCATTAGGTCACCTTGCTCATTTCCCTGCCAGCATAGCTCATTCTAAGTGTTTATCCAGTCTAATTTTAGATGACCCAAGAGTCTCGATTTCAGGCTTCATTTGTAAGCTATCCTGCTGTCTAGTGAAACCTCATGTCAACCCGTATAGTTCTTCAGCCTACATTTTCAACTTCCTGATGAGCTCCAATGATTTACATGGCCTTCCCCGACTGCAACTCCAGAAACAGTACTTGAGGGAGAATTTTCACTTCCTTGTCAGGTGTGCCTTTAAAATACCTAAGAAAGGTGAGATTTCATGATCCATAGCCCAAGGTAGGCATTCTCGAAAGAACACTGGGACTGACACATAAGAATTCAAGTCCTGGTTTAATTGTTTCCAATATTACAAACTATCCCAAAGGCTTACAGATATCTAATGTACATTTTGCTTCCTACTGTCTAGAAAGTTCACTGAAACACATAGTAAACACATTAAATGGTTACTACATGCCAGGCATTATGCCACACGCTTTATATACCCTGACTCTGATATTACAACGACCCTGCACAGCAGTTATTTATTTCATTTCATAGATAAAAAAGCTGAGATTTGCCTGGGGACTCCAAGCGAGTTGAATGTGTGTTGGTACCAATATTTCAGTCAAGCCTGTCTATGAAAGCCCTGCTTCTCCTGCTGCTCTGAGCCATTATTACAACACCTTTGTCAGAGAGTGTCGGTACCTGGTCCAGGGCATTCCAAATCCAAACAGAATGTCTTCTCCTGCCCCAGAAAGTATCTGAGGGTGAGGATGGAGCAGAACATTGCTTTCAGGAGACAGACTGCCGCTAAGGGTCCCAGAGAGAAGTAGGTGAGCATTGATGTTCCATGTTTGCACACTGATTCTGAGGAAATAAGTCGTGCGTGGTTACCTCAAAGGAATGAGGAACCTAGGCTCAAAGGCCAACATGTGGAGTGGGATAGAAAGGTTCCCCGACTATAAGCAGGACAAAGGAATCACAGCCCAATACACACCACGTTTAGATTGCCGATCATTTCGTGGTGGCTTCAAGAATTCTGGATCTATCCCCAGCTTTGAATCAGGATCAAAGCAGACTTATGAGACCAGGTGTTATAGGAACACTGACCCAGGATTTCTCCCTGACACAGACCCTCAGAGGATGTTAAGACTCGATCCTACAGCCAACTCAACTCCAAATGCCCCAGACTAGCCACAGCATGAAAAAATGCCACAAGACACCAAAGCCTTCACTAACCAAAGCACAAGAGAAGAGCAGCTCTGCCTAGGAGGGTGAGTCATTTAAACCTTCCAGCTCAGAATTGACCCTGCATTTCAGCTTCTTGAATCCTTACGGATAAAACGTGCTGACTAGTCGCATCATTGGTTTGCTTAGGTTTCTTCCTCGTTTGGAGGGAAATGTTCAGAATGATTAAACAGGGTTGTCTGTAGCTACTGATTTGCAGCTGTGTGTCTACTGAGATAACACAAAGTGGAAATCTGGACCCTTTAGGCTGCTGATTTCTGTTTCCTAGACAAAGACTATGGTGATTAGATTGGCAGTTCTTGAAACAACATACCAAAGCAGCTTTTTAAACTTTGCAGCAGATTTTGAATTAGAACTCGTATTGACTATGCATCTAACCTTCAGAATGAAGCATTAGAACAAAGAAAGGTGTAAGGTTAACTAAAAGAATCTGCTTATTTGGGGATATGGCTTTATTTTCTTCACTTTACAGAGGACAATAAATCTATTTATAAGAAGAGGATAAAGCAGGCATGGGTTGGAATCTCAGCCCTGCAGATTACAATATATTAGACTTTTGTTAAGGCACTTAACTGCCCTAAGACTATTTCCTCAGCTGAAAAAAAATGGCTACAGTAATGCCCTGCTCACACAGAGCTTGTAAGGATGAAAGGAAGTAACTTGCTTGTGCCTTGTGCTTAACAAATGCTGAAAGCCCTCCTTTGATCATCTACACAAAAGAACACAGCAGCTCATTTTGTGAAATCATGATATAAGATATTTTTATTTGAAAGGTACTACATGATCCTGGGACCCTCATTACAAATTTTAAAATATTTCACTTGCAGAGTAAAATTCAGAGGCAAGAGAAATGAAATATAACATGAGATATAAAACTATTGTTGTAAAATTTCAACTAGTTTTTGTCGACCAATACTCTTTAAAAATTGATTTCGTCCTCTGATCTCCCATTTCTCACTCTATAATTGGAAAATATTTGTAACGTTTCCATCTTCTCTCTGAAAACATGTATCAAGCTTCTCTTCATTGAAATATATCCAAGTCTGAGGTTATCAAGGCACCAGGTGAAAAGCCAGTGGAGCGCACTAATTAAAAAGCACGGTTTAACAATGGACACACCTGGATTTGAGTCCCTCGTGTATACTTTCCAGCTCTGTGACCCGGATAGTTACATATAGTCTAAGCTTCTGTTTCCTCATCTACAATATGGGAGTTTATCATAGTGCATACCTTATAGGATTATCTTAAGAATTAAATGAAAATTAGCCAGGCGTGGTAGCGCACACCTGTCGTTCCAGCTCCTTGGAAGGCTGAGGTGGAAGGATCGCCGGAGCCCAGCAGGTCGAGGCTGCAGTGGCAGGGAGCGGCCACTGCACTCCAGCCTGGGCGACAGAGTGAGACTCCAACTCAAAAAAAAAAAAATGAGACACCGTAGCGTAGCAATTACTAAGAAGTTATAGCCATCCCTACTAGTAATAAACAATTCATAACATATGTGACTGCCTCATCACTACTACTTAAGAAGGGAATGGGAAATTGATCATGCACTCTCCTCAAAATTCCATAAGCACAAAAAATTATTCACATAAGAAAACCCGCAAAGACTATTAATACAGATTCCTTTTTAGCATTTATCCTTCATTTAATACAATGACACTGGCGTATTCTCTCTTACATGTAAGTTGCATATGATTGACGTTTTACACCAGAAATAGGCAGACAGTTGTTTCCCATCTATTCAGTCTGTTTCTGGTGTAAAACGTCAATCATATTTACATTTTTAGAATAGTGGATAGAGTAACTACAAATAACAGCACTTAAAAAAAAAACAAAACGTATCCTGATCAATCAATTTCATCAAGCTATGTTTTCATAAATGCCTACCAAATTTACCCTGGAGCTGTTGATAACACCGTCCACACCTAGTACTGCCTACCACCATATTCCAGTTGGCCAATGCTGTAGGAAGTCTTATCTAGAAAACAAAACCCACGAATTTCCAGACCCAAAGTGGAAAGAGATTAACACCAGCCCGGAAGATAAATCACTTCCCAGTGTTTTTACATCCAGACTTCTAACATTTTCCCTACCATTTTGGCTGTGACCAGATCTGTTATGTGTCTTGAACAAGGATAATTAATTACACTGGGATCCCAAATTCAAGTGAGAACCTGTAGGTTCTAATCTCTTCATTGTGGCCCCAATGGCACCATTAATTTTACATGACTGGTGATGACTTTTCTGACATGTGACATATCTTTGAAGAATGTCTTTAAAGCATGAGAAAAGGCCCGATGTAAATTAGGGTACCAAGAGAGAAGTAGAAACACACACTTCCCAGCAGCTAATGAAGTGGTTCAGGGAGCAGCTGTAGCCAGGCTGATTACCAGCATTAATCAGTTCCAAGACTCTGACAGATTCGTTCTTTTTCTCCTTAGGATATGTAAATAGCACCTGGGCTAGAAACCCTCCCAAGGCAGCAACTAAAGAGTGATGGAGAAAGTGGTGCCTTTTGCTTCCTTCCGTCTGTCGATCATGACGCTGTGGAAATGGACATTTTCTGTGCTTCCAGTTATTAAGCTCACTGCTCTTTCCTGGCACTCTTTCTCCATCTCAATAGCCTTGTTACGTTAAGAAACAACTAAGTCAAGATGCTTGGATGCTTCCAAGTCACCCTAAGACTGTCTTCTAGTACAGTCAAGTCTGGAGTGAAGGATTTGCTTTTGCAGAATTCCTGAGTTACAAGGATCAACTCTCCACTTCAATTCATCTGACAGTAGATGACTCACTGACTTTGGACAAAGTTCAGAGTTCAACAGCTCTAGATAAAAGATATTACTTTTGTTGAGTCAAAACTGGCCCATGGGACGCCTGCTTTCTTGTACAAGTTCTGTATTGAGTCTTAGTATGAAATGTGGAAATGACCCAAAGATGGCCTTTGATAGAGAACGCCCTGACAGGGTTAACTCTCACTTCAAAATTGCGGCAGGAGTGCAGACACTAAACACAAAGGAGGCCTGACAACAAGGTGATGGGGCCCCAAACACCAGACTGGGGTTCTAGGGAAGATTTTTAGTTCCTGGCTGAGCCAAACAAGATGGTAGAACCATGAGAAATAAAAGGTTGTTTTAAGCCAGTAAATTTTCAAGTTGTCTCTGGAGTGGTTTTGTGTTCAACAATAGTTAACTGAAACGTGCACATATACTCAGTTTCAAATAAAACTTCATAGACTAACTGACGCTTAATTCTAGGCTTCTTAGAGAGCCACAAGACCAAGTTTAAAATCCTTCAGCTGGGCTCGGTGGCTCAGCCTGTCATCCCAGCCCTTTGGGAGGTCGAGGCGAGTGGATTGCCTGAGCCCGTGGGTTCGAGACCCGCCTGGGCAACTTGGCAAGACCTCATCTCTATAATAAATCAAAAGTTATCCAGGCGTGATAGCGCACACCTGTAGTTCCAGCTACTTGGAAGGCTGAGACGGAAGGATCGCCGAGCCCAGCAGGGCAAGGCTGCAGTGGCCGGGAGCGTGCCACTGCACTCCAGTCTGGGAGACAGTGTGAGACTCCAATTCAAAAAAAAAAGAAAAGAAATCCTTGGAATGAAATAGTCCCAGGCCCCAATTTTACAAACTTAGGACTACATCTCCCAATATTTGTCCCAAGCAATGCCACCCGACAGACAGGTTTTCCACCTTTATGCCTCTCTTAGTATTTCTTCTGCTTGAAATGCCTTCTCCCACCTCCTTTCTTCTTACCAAAAGCCTAATCATCCATCAGGCCCATCTCACACAGCCTTCCCCAAACAGACCTTTCCTCTGCTCTCACCCAGCGAGTGCCACCACCGCCACCAGCAACAGCCATGTGTGAAATCAGATTCAGAAAGGCATTTGCTGCCAGGATCTCGGACCACTTAGGCTCCCACTAGCATTATCCACAGTTGTCTCAGGGCACTTGCAGTCTCCCTTTCATCATGATGTGTGCGCTTTGAGGATCTTCCTAAAAGTGTTCTGAGAAAATTGTGCATGCCCTGTAATGGCTAGTTCCAGTCTTTCTCCTCACGCCAGTATAGGCCTGGCTTCGATTAATGATGGCATCGGAACCAGCATCACAGCAAGGCCTCTGTACTCATCTGATTATCATACCTGGAAAGCAGCGATGACAGTAGCATCACTAAAGAGTGATGGAGAAAGTGGTGCCTTTTGCTTTCTTTCGTCTGTTGATTGTGATGCTGTGGAAATGGACATAGTGTACAGAAAGATCTCAGGGCTTGAGTCAGATGGTCCCACTCCCTGCTAGTGTCCTGAGTTTGCTATTTCCTAACTGGATGAATGTGAACAGTCTATTTAACCCCTCTGCTTTATGAACTGTCACTGGTACACCGGAGCTGTTCCAATCTCATCAGGTTGCTTTGTGTTTTAACTGATATCATCCATTTCCAACACCTAACCTAGTGACTGGCACATAACACATACTATAAAATGTGGAGATAAAATACTTTGATGCCTGACTAATATTGTATTACCGTAAATTCACCTTTGCCTCACTATGAACTTGTCGAGTGGAACTTCTTTTATTTATCTTTTTGGAAAAAGAAAAACTCTAAAATCGCTTACTATTTAAATATAAATCCAAGAATTCTTATATTTGAGAGAAAGGCTGCTGTATTGAAGATATCAAAGGCTACATTGCTCTCAAACATTAAACTGGAACTGAGTTCATTAGTAAATTCTCTTTGTCTTTCTCCTGAGGTTGTTATTTTTGGTCTTGATATTAAACAAGACAAAACATTGACAGTTTGACCTCCTTCTCTCTTCACAATGATCATGATTGCATCCTTAAAATTGAATGCCACATGGCTGACAGTACAGTCAGCAGACTTTTACATCTTGGTTCTGTTTGCTTTGGAAAGAATAAATGGAAAGGAAAGTCTGCACCTCACTCAAGCTGCTACGCCTCATTCTTTTTGGAAAAAAGAAGGTGATGACTGATTTATCCCAACTTGGTTAAGACATCTGGTCTATTTTATATCCTTCCCACAATCAAGGGGCAGTTTTGTGGCAAAAAGAAAATAGGAATTATGATACATTGACCATTGTAATAGGCAATACAATGGGAGAGAACATTTTAAAATCTCTATTTATAGTCAAGATGCTATTATTAGCAGGATTTTGGGCCCAAGATTATAAGGAGTGAGTGTGTACACCCCCAAAGACTCAGTTGTACAAGTAGCAAGAAACTAATACTCTGAGGTAGCTCTTAACTATATTTTCAGACACAGAAATAACTCTTGGAAAAGTGGGTTATTTTGAAGATAAAAATGACACATTCAACTCTTGTGAATTCTGACATCTTCAGCCCAGCAGGGAACAATGCCCTGCTAGCAGAGTTCACTGTCCACCCTGAGTGCTGGTTATTCTCTTGCAAGTAGCAGCCATTGAGTACACAAATGGGATCAAGTGTCTTTCTTCAGTGCTGAGACTAGAAGCACCTCATATCTAATAAAAATGAAGAGTAAAAGCACTTTAACAATACATTTTTTATACCTGCATAGCCCGATTCCTTGGAGGACTTTTCTGCTTTCGACATTTAAAAAAAAGCATAATCCAGAGGAAGTCCCTACCAGAAGGATCTTCAGAAATTACCTAATCCAGGGTCAGAACTTTACAGAGAACATGTCGCTATCCAGACAATTGACTTGGCTAAGGCCACAATGGCCGATATGTGGCAAAACTTGAATTACTTCTCATTTCATAGGTTGGGTGATTTTAATTAAATTGTTGAAAAGGTCACTTTCTCCAAATAATTAATTTATTGATCCATGAGGATAACTGAACTCCTGTGACTGGGCTTCTTGCTGGATCTGTAGCCCACTGGGTCTAATGTCAGTCGGTCAAATCCTACGAAGACGGTGTTCCAAACTTAGCAAACAGGCCCCATCACCCCAGCAGATGACCTCTTACTTTATAATAATGGTTTTCCTGTCTTCCAGCTCTTGCTCACAAAGGACAGCAAGCAAGACTACGCCTGGGGAAATAATATAACCCCTCGCTCTACACATGGCAGGTGAATAGGATCACCTTTCAGCAGGAAGGGTGACATAGGCATTATGAACTGAGTCACCGCCATGCGCTGAATCGAGTCCCTCAAAATATGCTGAAGTCCTAACTCCCAGGAACTGTGAATGTGACCTTTTCTGGAAATAGGGTCTAGAAGATGATCAAGTTAAGATGAGGTCACTAGGGCAGACCCTAATCCGATCACTGGTGTCCTTACGAGAAAGGAAAAATTGGACACAGACACACTCAAGGAGAGTACCATGTGAGGATTGGAGCGGTGCTGTCACAAGGCAAGCAACATCAGCGATAGCTAGCAAACCACCCGAAGCTGGGAGAGAGGCCTGAAGCTGATTCTCTCTCACAGCCCTCAGAAGGAGCCAAGCTTACTGACACCTTGATCTTGAACTTCTAGCCTCCAGATTGTGAGACAATGCATTTCTGTTGCCTAAACTACCTAGTTTGTGGTACTTTGTTTAGCAATTCTAGCAAACTAATACCACTGCCCCATCTGAAAGGGAAAAGGAGCTGGATGACCTTCTGGGCTTTCCAGCCAGCCTATGTGGAAGCATCTGCAGTGCCACATAGGAGTGGAGTGTACAGGGTCTCTTTGTCCACACCAGACCCTGGGAAGCCTGACTGCAGTCATGAGAAGGAGGGGCCATATCTCTCAGGCAACAAACAGATATTCATTAAGCACCTATGACGCGTCAGGCACTGGACTGAGCATGGGACAGCCAAGAGCAAGAAGATGCAGTCCCTTGAGCATGGGACAACAATGAGCAAAGGACAGCCATGAGTAAGAAGATGAGACAGCCATGAGCATGGGACAGCCATGAGCAAGAAGATGCCGGAAAATTTGGATTCCTCCTGCTGAGGAGGAATCTGAATTTTTCAGTAAGATCAGCTCTAAACAAGTGATCGCAAGTGTGATGTCTGCAGTGGAACAGAGACTTCTCTGAAAATGGGTGGTAGGCTGCAGACTAGGAAAGGCTTCCCTGAGCCAATGAATTCTACACAGAGACCAGGAGTGGAGGCAAGGAATTAGCACCTCAGCAGTGTAGGAAGGGGAGGGTGCAGTGTGCCCGCTCCAGGTAGGCTTCCCTTTCTCCGGGGGAGGGACCATCCAGAAGGGCAGAAGGGCAGAATGCAGGTCTGGCATGAGAAGGAGCAAACATGCAGATTCGGTGCTGGGCCTACACCACCCACCCAGGCCTCAGGTATCCAGTGTTTCCAGTCATAGCAGCAGCACGTGTTTCAAAGGAGCCCTCCCCTTCCAGACAGCATGAGTCACTTCCAAACTTCAAGGATATATTTAGACTTCTGCAGGGCCTGATGGCATTCTTTCTATTTTCTGCTTAAAAGTGGAGTCTAGCAGGCTGAAAACAGAAATCATGAATAAGCCACGTATTATTTAATCTAGGCCGCAAAGCCAGTTTTACTTTCCAACACGTTTAGGGGCTCAGATTTCTGTGAGAGAGTGTTTTCTGTGTGTTTGCTTGTTTGTTTGAAAATAGCAAAGAACAGCTTGAGAAGTACTCCAAACTACACAAAAAGAAAGACTCACAGAACGTGAAATTCTTGTTTAGTTGGTTTCTGATCACCACAACTTTCCAGGATTAATGTTAAAAGGCTGTCTTTTCTCTTCCCTTCCTCGTGGTAATCCAAGATAAGGGCTTTCAGGTCACTGGGGAGGGAGTGAGGCGGCAACACCAGGCTGCAGCGGTCACCACACAGGGTGCAACCTAGGAAAGTTCAAAGGAACATGTGAAGAGGACAGGTCCACATTCAAGGGGACAGGGCTTGTGACAGCCCCCCACCCATGACAAGAAGGGGAAGAGGAACACCCAGACTCCAGTGCAAGGCAGGCAATGTCTCTCACTTGACCTCTAAGTCTCAGCTGAAGACTGAGAAGGGACCTTTCTTAAACCAGGTCCGTGTCTGTGTCTACTTCCCTGACTTCCCCCAGTTCAACCCTTTGGCATCACACAATGCATTGCGATGACCTGGTTTACCGACTCTCTGCTTTACTGGACTGTAATCTCCACAAGGTGGGGATAGTGTCCCTCTCACACACCACTGTATCCCTGGTCCCCAGCTCAGTGCCTAACAACCACTAGGTTCTGGGTGAATTTGTGGGGACAGCCTCCTGCCATCATTAGTTTGCATAAACTCTTCTATCAAAAAGTTCCAAAAGAGGACGCCTGTGTAGTACACGGTGACAAGAGACAGTGAATGTTTTCTCATTTGTCGGCAGACTCCCATGAACCAACCTCACAGGAAATCACGTATAACACCAGGGTGCCACTTCATTCGTTTTACAATGGCAACTGCAACTGAGTATTCCAGCCACTATGGCTCATGCCTTCTCTTCTTGTTCACAGATCCACAAGGCAAGGTAAATCATAATCGTAAGTATATACAGTGAATGCAGGATCAAGATCAAATGCAACATGGCATCATGCTAATATAGCCACGTGCACTCCTATCCACAACTGAGAGAGCCTTGCCCCCGAGACCCCAACAATCCAGACCAGTTCACTGAGCTGGCCTCTTGGGGTGGCAGAGAAAGCAGGCAGGTGGGCAGATTGGCCCTCACGCTATGCCTTTCCCAGACCTTACCCTTATCACCCCCTCCTTCGGATGGACACATTTTTTTCTACAGTTATGTTAATCATCAAACCAAGACTTGCTCTCCCCTGGGAGTATAACTTTGAGCATTTTTGCTCTGGCCGTTCATGCATTATTAATAACAACAAGTAATATTTATGGAGTATGTGGTGCCCTTTACATGTCTCTTTTTAAATTCTCACAGCAACCCGGGACAGTAGGGATTTTTATTATTCCCATTTTTAACAATGAGGAAACTGAGGCTTAGCAATGTTAAATAACTTATGCTCAGGCATACAAAAACTAAGTGGTGGAGCCCCTTATAATGCCAGTGATTTTCAAGTTTGTGAGGAAACTAGAGTCCTCCCCGGATTTTGTCCCAAGTATTGACTGGAGGAAATGGAAGGGATTCTCAGACTGTCCTTATTCATCATCAGAGCACCCAATTTTCATCTTAAAAGTATGTGTCTCACACGGCTCATGGTCACACCTGAAATCCTTGGGTAAAAGAGCATCAGACCAAGTAAGTCAGCATCAGACCAAGATGTATTAACGCCAGCAAATTTTCTCCCAAGTCCCACACTTATCCCACGAAAGACACAGAAATTTCCTGCCCAGTTTTTCATGAAGGGGGCTCAATCAACAAAATATCTCAAGAACGCCATCACTAGTTCTGGCTGTTGGTCTAACTGAATTCAACAAATATACCTTGAGCAGTATAGCAGGGACTGCTAGCTGCCTCTTGAAATACATTCTTCCCTTATTTTTAGTAAAAGGATTCTGACTTTTTTTTCCCTAAGCCACACACATATTCTAGTCTCTGCTGCAGCCACCTGTGACCATGTCACTGTTGTAACCACTAAGCTGGAAGCATAGTATTATGTGGTACTTTCAGTAAGACTTGTGAATAGAGAAGGTTACCCTTTTTCTTCCTTCCTGTCCTAGAATATGTTGGATGGCTGGTGCTCCAGCCGCCACCAGGGGCCGGGAGGTGACCTTGGGAGTGGTGGCCAATCACAGCAGGATGAAAAGAAAGAAGGAGCGTTAGCTGTCAGCACTACAGGTCCATCATGCCAGTCCTGACTGCGTATTTACTTTTTTTTTCTTTTTTTGAGTTGGAGTCTCACTCTGTCGCCCAGACTGGAGCGCAGTGGCCACTCCCGGCCCCCGCAGCCTCAACCTGCTGGGCTCCGGCGATCCTTCCGCCTCAGCCTTCCGAGGAGCCGGAACTACAGGTGCGCGCTACCACGCCCGGCTGATTTTTGATTTATTGTAGAGATGAAGTCTCGCCGAGTTGCCCAGGCGGGTCTCGAACCCGTGGGCTCAGTCAATCCACTCACCTCAGCCTCCCAAAGCACGGGATTACAGGCTGAGCCACCGAGCCCAGCTGTATTTACTTTTTTAATAGAAAAAGAAATATACTAAAGTCTGTTTTTCAAATTTCTGCTATTTGAAGCCAAAATTATCTGAGAGGAGCTCCTACTGTGTGCCAGGTATGAGGTTGGAAACAAATCTCCCTCTACTTCCCCTAACCACAGCCCACAGAAAAAATAAATAATTGGGATAGATGAGCAAATCCTGATCTAATGATTTATCAACTCCAGATAGATCACACCAACCACAGACATGTCCTCCTTAGATTTCCGTACAGAAATGCCTGAGAGGACCTTGAAATTCTGTTAAACAGTCTCAAATCCATGCCTTTAAAATCGATTCTCTGCCACACAGAAGAGGAGCAATTGTTTTCCCCTGAATCTGTAAAGCGAGGTCCAGCTTCCCATTGCTTACTGCATTCAAAGTCCTTTAATCTGAACAAACAATGACCTGAAAACCAGTAGGAATATTATGTCTTCTCCATCCCACCTGCTAAACAGTAAAGTTCTAGAAGCCTGCACGTCTGTGTTTTTACTTTTTCTCAGGAAGTCTCATCATCATAAGTGAAACTCCTGTGGCCTTGATAAGCTTTGAATTACGCTTTAAAAATAAAGTCGTTTGTAGTTTCCTAAAAAGATATTTGGGTCTGAGACTGTACCAAAATATGTCTAGATATTGATGCCTATGGTAAATTGGCCGTTTTATCGTAATATAACGAAAGTCCTACATACGTTTTAGCCAAATGTAAGGCATCTCTCTGTAAGTCTAGGACCCTAACTGATAGATAACAATGCACATTCTGCAACCAAAGGAGAGAGTGACAGATATGTCAAACAGCCATTTGAGTGAAAAGAGACAAAACAATTGCCTATATTGTAGAATTTTCTTGTAAAAGTTTTCTTTGGAGAAGCAAAAGTCAAATTGCCTCTAGAGCCATAAGGACTTGAGTATTCAATGTAGTTGCAAGACCATCAGGGAACACCCAGGGCACAGGGAGTGTCCAGAGACACAGCCAGGATTTGCAAGTGAATCGGTGGGGCCCTCCAACCAGAAAGTTCTGATCATTCACCCCCTTCCTCAGCTGCCCTCCCACGATGCACGTTAGGCCTGGGAACTATCTTGCCTTTTAGTTATTTCTAACTCAGCACACTTTACCTGACCCTTTAAGGTTGTTCTGCCTCTGTGGCTTACTGTGGTTGCTTGTTTGAACCCTTTATGAATAATCTGTCAGCATCAAATCTTGTTCCTTTCTTTCACTTTCAAAGACGTGGGGTAGAGGTCCAGGGTCTGGGAATGGAAGAGACACTGAACTCAGCCAAACACTGCCCACAGTAGCACTCCTTGGTCAGCCTCAAGTTACAAACCACAGCTCACACAGGAGAAAAATCATAGCTGGAATGAGGCAGCCGCCAGGTGGAGAGTCTCAAATGGAATGGCTTTGACCTCCCTGGCCTGTGCTTCTAGCCGCTCCTTTCTGGGGACTCTGTGTTGTGAGGTCCCTCGCTCCCCTCAGAGAGCACAGCCCCCAAAGTGTAGACTTTCCTTTGAGCAATTTGGAAAGAGTCAACGAAGAGCATATGTTAGCAACTTTAGCATCCTGAATCCTACTTCTGAAGCAGACCTTCAAGACTTCCCATGCCCCTCTTATCAGAAAAATAACACTGATTAAGTTTAGGTGGAAAGGATTTGAAGATTATTGTTAGTAGCATGCTCAGATGAAATGACCAAAGGAGGGAAAGACTTCTAGTAAAAAGTTTACATTAAGGAAACAGACATCCACAAATTGAAGACCACTGCTACAACGGTATCTGTCCATTGCACTGACCAGCCTCAATGACCCTGGCATCATGAGTACCAGGACATGTACAGAGACTACCGTGTCCTATTTAGAGGAGATCCAGATTGGGCAACAGCTCTCCTGTGCCACTGTCGAGGGCCAAGTCCATCAAACCAACAAAACTCGAGGAGTTTCTCCCGGGATGAGTTTACTCACATTTCTAATGAAACAGCCAGCACTTCTGCTTAAAAATTAATCTTTTCCTACCACTGCTATTTGATAGACAAGTGTACTGAGCCTCGGGGCCAAGGTTTGAAGATTTTGGTGTTTCAAAACAAATCGTAATAATAGCTAACACTTGTAAAGCCTTCAAAGTGTGCTGTCCTCTTAAATGGCAAACAACCCTACAAGGAAGGTATTTAATCTACATCACGTATAAGAAAATGGGGACCCAGGGAAGTCAATGAGCCATAGGATGAGACCCACACTGACTCAGTCAGTGTGAACTCTCCCCCGCATGGCAGGGGATCTCCTTGAAAAGCCTGTGTGCAAGCAAGCGTGTCTCAGGAATTTCCTGTATGATTGAGGGGACGAGAAGCCCAGGGACTTCTTCCCTCCTGCTCTGTTCCAATCTCAGTTCTTCTTAGGAAGGTACACAGCAGCCAGACTGGAGCCTGAGGCAAGGAAGCCAACCCCCAAGGGCTGACTCTTCTGCCCTGGGCTGTGAAGAGAAACTAATTACGTTTTTCTCTCTCATTCTTTAGAGTTGATTTAGGCTTAAAATAGCAGAGTATAGACTTGAGGTAAAGAGGCTACGATCACTACTGCAACACCACTGGGTGTTATAGGACTTGATCCTACCAGGTGCCTTGGTAAAGGGTGACTCCACATGGCCTGCCTAGTTGACTTGCAGCTATGTTAAAGCTTATACCAATAAAAGGTAATGGCCAGGCAGGGTGGCTCAGCCTGTAATCCCAGCACTTTGGGAGGCCGAGGCGAGTGGACTGCCTGAGCCCACCGGTTTGAGACCAGCCCGGGCAACTTGGCAAGACCTACAATAAATCAAAAATTAGCCGGGCATGGTAGCACGCGCCTGTAGGTCCAGCTTCTTGGAAGGCTGAGGCGGAAGGATGGCCAGAGTCCAGCAGGTCGACACTGGGATAGCATGAGTGTGCCACTGCACTCCAGCCTGGGCATCGGAGTTAGACTTCGACTCAAAAAAAAAAAAAAAAGGCAAAGTCCTTAGAAATAGAAAGCATTGACCTGGCTCTGTGTTCTTGGCACAGAACTCCCTGGAAACATTAAAAGGCCTTTGGAAAACTACTTTGCTCGTCTGTGTTGAAGACGATGCCATCTATCTTGCATTTACTATGAAAGTGCTTTTTTGATCAATAGTGATAGTTATTAATTTATAGTGACACTTCACCAACCCTGATATTACTAAAACACATTTTTTTAGTTTTTCCCAGAGACTAGTTTATATATCAAATGTTATCACACCTTCATGAATACATTCTCTGAAGTGTCAAGCAACTTCTTTATATGTGAATCATGCAATTAATGAAACCAATTATATGACAATCTTCATTTTCTTAATGGAAAATGTTATATCCATAGTCACTAGAAACATAACTATGACAAAAAATTTTAAATTCTGAGTTTTAATCATATCAGTGATAACAAAGCTACCGAGTTTTTAAAAGTAGATTCATTTTAAATTACTTAATTTTAACTATAATCTTATCTTTCTCTAGACAAGTTAGGGGAGCATCCATTCATTTGACAGTCAATTTCATATACCTTCTGCAGATGCAGTACTTTGTTGTAATAAGTGACATTTATGTTACAGTCCCTGAAATGCTATAAAAATTTGAAGTGCCTTCCCAAAGAAAAATAAAATTATTTTTATTTCTATTTCATTGTACTTTCATTGAGCTAAGCTATTGCATATATGAGATCATGTATTAATTCATATATTATCAGAGTATATAGCGAATTGAAATATGACATTCACCAACCATGCCTAGAATGCAGTTTCTCTTAGAATGTTCCAACAATAATATTTGTTATTGATCTTTCTTCTATTAAATGGCCATAAAATTCTTCTTTGACTAAGTGAGTCAACCTGAAATAAAAGAGTCCAATGGCAAAAGTTTGTGCACGCTGACAATTAATCACCCAAAAAGCCACAACTTGAGTTTTTATAAGCTGACCATCTATGATGTTTGCTTTCTGTGTGATTTGACCAGTTAAGTCATGCCTGCCAAACTTCTCTAGCATTTCCTTATACTAGGGAATCCTTCAACTGTGATAATGCCCGGGTCTTTATTGTGTTTACAAGTTTCTAAGGGTGCTGTTTTGCTTTTGTTATGTTGCTAGTCAATGATTCTAAGTTACTAAACAAAGAAAATGTAAACAGAAACTAAACACCTATTGCTATAGTCTTGATGGCAAGTTATTTAAACAATCAATTTGCTTACTTAGGATCTCAGTTAAATTTTTAACATATATAAACTCTGGTTGACCAAAAAAGAAGAAAGAACATGATTTCATGGTATATTCTTGTGTAACTATTTTGCAATTAATTCAAATTTATCAAATGAAGTAAGAAGGTTGGGAATTTATTAAGAAACTCAAGTAGCAGAACCTTTTGCTTGATACACTTTCCAGTGTGGGGAGAGACTGACAGACCCCCTTCTGTAGACCTAGGTCTCTCAGGGTAAGATGGCTCTCCCGATGGCAGCCTCACTATCACCTGCTTTTGCAGTGTGGCCTTCCCTCTACCTAGCACCAGATCCCACGTCCTGAGACTGCCAGGTGGCACCTGTCTCCAATGCAGAGGGAAAGGTGAGAGCTAGCATCGTGCTTACACCCTTCCACGTGGAGTCTTCAGTTCTAGGCCCCACCTAAGGCCCTGGATGCTGTCAACAAAGACGGTACTAAATATGCCTCAGGCCATGTAATCTCCCTGCTTGGACAACACTGGCATGTCAGACCTAGCGCATTGAGTGCTCACACGTTACAGCTGAAATGAAAACAATGTGCTAGACACTGTATATGGTGACCTTGCACAGTCATGCTGTTGTTATTCCCGGTTTACAGCTTTGAAATCAGAAACTCAAGAGGGGAAAAATAAACTGCACAGGGTGAACACCTGGAGCAGATGTTCTGAACCCACTGGGCAATGCAGCCTCCCTTGAGGAAACCTCAGGAACCAGCAACATGCTTCTATAAAACACCAATGTTGTGTCAGGAAGTGCAGAACAGTGAGCACAGCACAGAGCGAGTTACCAAGGGTGTTTCTCGCCTGCACCCTTTTGACACCTGCTCTAAGACTTTGGACCTGTCTCCACACCTGTAAATGAGAAAGATGCTCTTTCCAGCTCCATCATTCTCGGAGCACACAGATGAATGTCTGTGCCTCTTTGCGAACAGTTAGTGCCTTAGCTGAAATGAAAACAAACTTCCACGAGGCCTGGTTAAAAAAAAAAACTAAACTAATAACTAGCATTCCAAAGGTGTTAAGTGTGTTCACTTAGAATATCTCCTCCATCTCCCCTATTTCCCACAATCTCGGGAGGTAGAAGTTCCGACACCCATGTCCTAAGGAACTCTGACATGGGGGTCGGAAACACAGTCCGCATCCCTAATTTCACAGCCTGTGCTCATGCCACGATGCCCCAAAACGTCCTCCCTCAAGCTACATTCTTCAGGCTGCAAGTATATTTGCGGTCTGGCAACTACTAATTAAACATGAAAAATTGTGAACTCCATGATATGAGAAATTAATATCATCCGAGCTAGAAACCACAGTCACCCTAAACGCTTCATTCTCCCGGTTGGGGACTGAGTCCCTACATACCTCCCCATTCCATCTCATTCTCTCTGTACTCTTTTCATAGTCTTTGGTCTGGTTCTTCTCAGTCCCTAATAGTCCTACCACAGCAGATTGTCTGGACAGCTTCCTAACCAGTCCTCACGTATCCAACCAGTCCTGCCCTCACATGAGCCACTCTCCTGTTAGCTGGGAAACCCAAGTCTGATTATATTATGTCTCTGTTTATCACCCTCCATTAGTTCCCTGGAGCCTTGAGGATCAAGTCCTATTCGTGGCCTATAAGCTTTTGAACTTGAGGACATTTGTCCAAACTCCCACTCAAAACTATAATATCTTACAAATATCTGCAAGAATGCCTCACAGGAAAAATAGTCTACTCACCTTCCCCGTAGCCACCAAGACCAATAGTGAATCAACCCAGGCTTTTCCTGCTTGTTAAATCCTCTTTGGCATACCTTTCACACCATTAAACCATCTTCCACGCTTAAATAAAAGTTATAGATCTCCTCTCTTTTAAAATCCTAATTATAAAACTTAACATTTTAGCTATCATTCCTTACAAAAAAGACAAAAAGGACAAACAAACATATATTTTACCTGCAATTGTCAAAACATATGTAGAAATTCCCCAATTGCTTCCAGAATATCTAAATCAAGAAAGCTACGTTTGGGTGAATCCGAGGAAAGGGGCTGAGGTCACGGTGAGCGTGCTGCTCAGATGCTGATGAAAGTGAACCTGGTTTCTATCTGTGCTGGTCAATGTAAACAGCGATGTTTGCTTTGTCACCTGGATGGCCTATAGCAACTGCAGACATTTCCCATAACTCCCAAACCACACGCTGACAAAGAACTGAACTAGTCTGGGATTCATGATTGTTACAAATCGGTTGAGTGGATCCCTCTCATTCTGACCAAGGCATGCACGGATTACAGCACACAAGTTAAAAGGCAGACAAAATAATCTGTCTTGTTCTTTTTGCAATCAACCTATCTTCTGGGGCATATAAATATAGCAAGGCATAAGAGTGTAGGAGCTTCCTAGCTTATTCTACCTGAAGATGATATTTTCAATGTTTGTCTTGGGAAGTATGTTTTGGTTTAGTGGGACAACATAAAGTGACAGTCACATCCCTGTAACAAACAAATTGCTTCAATTCAACAGACGTTTATTGGCTCTCTGCTCCCTTTGGAATATGGGCCTGAAACAGAGAAAACAAAGCTTCTGACTTCCAAGTACTCACAAGCAAGTTGCTATTTGTACAGGGATAGCCATTAATCTACATGTATTCTCTCTACTTTTCATGTATTCTTTCTACAACCATATGAGTACCCATTCAGCCAGGCCCAGCACAGTATTAGGCAACCCAGGGAGGTGGGGACTTCAGAGAGAGATAAATCACTTGATGTTCTCATTGCCTTAATTTTGGTCACTAGGACCAATTAGGTTTCAATGTTTTAGAACAGTTCTACTGAGTCAATAATTGATATACAGTCAGACCTCACTTAATGTCATAGATAGCTTCTTGGAAACTGCAACTTTAATCGAAGCAACGTATAACAAAACCAATTTTCCTATAGGCTAATTGAGATAGAATTAAGTTATTGCAGCACATTTCTGATCACAAAAACATCACCAAACTTCTAAGTAAAGACCCAAAATACATCCTTCTTTTTTCTTTTTTTTAATCTTAGACTCATGAGGTACATGTGAGGATGTGTTCATAGGTATATCGCACGAAGGTAAGGTTTGGGCTTCTGACAAGCCCGCCCCCCTTTCTCAGTGGTGAGCATGGTACCCAGTGGGTGGTTTTATTTTCCTTATTCTTCTCCCTCCTTTGACACTGTCCGGTGTCTGTTGTTCCCTCCTTGTGCCGTGTGTGCCCAGTATTTAGTGCCCACTATGAGTGAGAACATGTGCTATTCGGTTTTTGTTTCTGTGATTATTCACTTAGAAAGATAAAGACCCAAAACACCTCTAATGTTAAACATGGAAATAAATAGGAACGATACATAAATTTTTTAAAGATTATGAAAAACAAGGAAGATAGTGACTTACCCAATTTTTGGTGAATCAGTGAGTGATGGCTGATGGTGGTGGTGGGTTAAATCAGGGATTAAATGTTTGCAAAGGAAAAATAGTCAGCAGCACCTTCTACTGCCAAGCAGTCCAAAAACAGTCACAAGTATGAAAGGCTCACAGAGTGCTTTCATCACAACTTGCTTATTGCCCTGCACTTGTGTGATTATAGCAGATTTCATGAATTTGTATTTTACAATGACTTTTATTCATTTTCCAACATACTTATTCCAGTTCAGCATAGCAGGTGGCCGGAGCATCTCCTGGAAACTCAAGGCAGGAACCAGCCCTGGACAGGACACCCTCCCATGGCATGGTTCACTCAAACACACACACACACACACACACACACACACACACACACTCACCACACATTCATTGACACACACACACACACTCACCACACACATACTTAACACACCCACCACACACACACTTACCACACACACATAACCACACACACTCAGCACACACACAACACATACACGCTCTCAACACACACACACGTACTCACCACGCACTCACTGACACACTCACCACATACACACACTCACACATACACTCACCACACACACTCACCACACATACCCACACACACACCATACACACATTCACACACACTCAGCACACATACACCCTCACCACACACACTCACACACACACTCACCTCACACACACACACACACACACACACACACACACACTCATACTGGGACCATGTAGTGGCACCAATTCACCTAACGCGCACAGCTTTGGGGTGTGGGAGAAAAACCACCAGACATGAGGACAACCTGCAAACTCCACCCAGACAGGGGTCCTGGCTGGGAATCCTTTCTTTTTTCACATCAGCATTACAGTAAAACCTTGTCACCAGAGGGCCTGCTGTCCAAGGAACTGCAAGTATTTAATATGCACTGCTTGATGAATTTCATATTCCCATGAAACAAACCATGACCAAGATAATAGACATACTCAACCCCTCCTAGAATTCTCCCTTCTTCCTTGTGTCCCTTTGTTGTCTGGTTTGTTTGCTTGTTTTTCTGGTAAAAACATTTAATATGAGATCCACCCTCCTGACAAGCTTTGAAGTACACAGCATCATACTGTTAACTATAGGCACTATATTGTGCAGTATATCTTTAGAACTGATTCATCCCGCATAGCTGAAATTTCACACACTTTAGACAACAGCTCCCCATTTCCCCTTTGCACCCCTGGCGGTCACCATCCCACTCTCTGCATCTATGAATTTAACGACTTGAGATCCCTCACATAAATGGAACATGCAGCACTTGTCCTTCTGTGTCTGGTTTATTTCCCTTTGCAGATGCATCCATGTTGTTGCAATGGCATGATTTCCTTCTTCTTAAAGGCTGATTCACATTCACATATAACATATATGCTTATATGTGCTACATTTTCTTTATCTGTTCATCCATCAGTGAACAATTAGGTTGTTTTCACTTCTTGGCTGTTGAGTATAACGCTGCAGTGAACATGGGAGTGCTGATACCTCTTTGAAACTGTAATTTTACTTCTTTGGCTATATGCCCAGTAATGTCACTGTTTGATCACATGGTAGTTCCATTTTTAATCTTTTGAGAAATCTGTTTTCCACACATTCCCGCCAATAATGTCCAAGGATGCAAATGTCCCCTCATCCTCAACAATACTTGTCTCTTCTTAATAGTCATCCTAAGAGGTGTGAGATGACGTCTCGTTGTGATTTTGATTTGTATTTCTCTGATGATTACTGATGTTGGGCATCTTTCAATACACCTGTTGGCAATCTGCATGTCTTCTTTTGCGAAATGCCTGTTCAAGTTCTTTGTCCATTTTTAAATCACATTATTTAGTTTTTAGCGATTGAATTGTTGTCTCACACTGGTCTTAATGCTTACAGCAAATGCAAAATCTTTTTTGCCGTCTCCTTGATGCAGAAAATATCTTTTTTGGGAGGTGAAACACGCAAGAAGTAAAGTTCCTTCAAATGTGGTCTTAAAATGTAAATTACAGGGAACAAGTAATTCTGTCTAGAGCCTCTTGAAACACGTACTGCTTCATGACAAGCAGCAGGGGGCAGGATGGTGCAGTGGGAAAAATCCACGGCCAAGCTGCCAGAAACCTGGGTCTGCTCCCATTCCTGCTGGAAGCCTTTTCACTTCCTCCAGGGCTATGATTAACTCATTTACAAAATAAAGAGCAGGTTTGATGGGCTTTCCTACATCTAGCATTTTTTTTCTTTCTCTCGGGACTATTATTGAGTATACCTACTCTATGCCAGATATCAAGTGAGGTGAAAAATAAAATAAAACCTGCACTTACCTGTTTAAGTCTACTGAACCAACCACCAAAAAGACACGTTAATGCAAGGTTAAAAGTTAACCTCAAGCAGGATATGGTGACCCGCGCCTGTAATCTCCACACTTTGGTTGGCCCAAGCAGAAGTTCGTTTTACCAAAAAAAAAGAAGAAAAAAATTATATTAGTCGAGTGTGGTGGCACATGCCTGGAATCCCAGCTACTCGAGAGACTGAGATGGAAGAAGAACAAGGCTGTATGACTGTGCTACCTCACTCCAGCCTGGATGTCAGAGTAAGACCCCGACCCAAAAAATTAAAAAACAGAAAAAGTTAACCTCTACATGAGAGGCCAACAATGAATGGATGGACGAATATGCAATCCAGGACAACAGTGCAGTTTCAAGCCTAAGAGCCACTTCGCTCTCAAAGACGATCAAGTTTTGTCCAAGGGTCTAGATTCAACATTGGGTTGTAGACAGTTGAGCACCAAGATTAATAAACTGTCACCACTCCAACTTCATTTCAAGTTTTCTCAGACACAGCTCCAACTCTAAGCCACACACATAGCACCACCGAAAAAAGCATTCATCCTTCTCTCCACAGTTTGTATGACATCAATTAATTCACTTTGTTTCGGTGGCCCTCATTTGCTCCCAGATTTTCTAACCAAGTAGCCTTTGGATCACACTCCTTCTCGCCCCTTTCCTTCCCGAATGTAATAAGCAACTAACAAACCTGCTGCTACTCTAACAAAATGCCCTCTCCCCCACAATAGCGCAGACCTCTATTGTTATAGGCACGTTTCCCGGGGGGGGGAATTCCACCACAGGCGTTCCTTGGGGCCCCAGTGGAAGGGACAGCTCAAGCCGTTCACTGCCTCCTTTCCTGACTCCCAGGACCAGGAGGGAGGGAGGGAGCCCGTGGGTAAGTGCTTCCTAGCAGCTCAGAGTGTCAGGAACCGGGGCTTTCCCACAGGGCCAGGCCAGGTTCTAGGCAGAGGAGTGTCTGCATTACAAGGCACAGCCTGGGCTGGAGCCTGTCGCCACCCTCCAAATCCCTTTGAAGCCGGGCAGAAGTCCTGCCAAGGCCAAGCTTGAGAGCTCCTCTGCTTACCCTGGGAGGGGCTGTTTCCTGCCTGACTTTCACAGCCTCTCACAGAAGGGAGATACGATCACAAACATGTTGCTGGATACTCACTTTAGACACCAAAACCTAAAAGCCAATAGAAATAAGCTGTATACTTGCCAATACATCAGACGGGCCAAGACCTATTCAGTCCTGAAAGATTATTCTACTAACTCAGAGACCTATTGTCGTGTGTGTGTGTGTGTGTGTGTGTGTGTGTGTGTGTGTGTGTGTATGTGTATGCTGTTTAGAGACCCTTTTCCTTTAAAGTCATATTAAACATTCCTGGCTCCTTAAATAATTTCAGACCCATCCCCACCTTGACTGTCCTTCTGTGAACCTGGTCCAGATTGTTAATTTCTCTCAAACTGTGGCACCCAAGGGGGAATGGAGGATTCCCGATGGAGGCTTCAAGGTGAGCTTTTTGTCTCCACATGGCAGTGTTTCCGTATATTGACCTGGTCTAAAAATCTGTGCTTCAGCCGGGCTCGGTGGCTCAGCCTGTAATCCCGCGCCTTTGGGAGGCTGAGGTGAGTGGATTGCCTGAGCCCGCGGGTTCGAGACCCGCCTGGGCAAGCGAGACCTCATCTCTACAATAAATAAAAAAAAAAAATCAGCCG
>CAUYQG010044740.1:0-23948 GCA_963574415.1 Tarsius wallacei | reverse complement strand
CAGCCTCCAGAGTAGCTGGGATGCACAAATGCACGCCACTACCGCTAACTTTTATATTGAGACAGGGTCTCTCTATGTTACCCAGGCTAGTCTCCAACTCCTGGCCTCAAATGATCCTCTCGCCTCAACCTCCCAAAACTCTAGAATTATAGGCGTGAGTCACCTCGCCTAACCCTTGCAGGCTTTTTTGACTAAAATCCGTGGTAAGAAGATATTTACACTACAACCAAGTACCACATATACACTTGAAATATATTTGAAGAAAATGTATTCATGAAATAATGCTCACCTTTCCTGCATGCAACACATCCATATTTCTAATATTTCTCTTACTTTTTTAAAACACAGCTTATGACCTACTAAGTGGATTTCAGGACCCACTGATGGGTCATTCGAACTTCTGAGTTTGAAAAGAATACAGCCGTAGGCGACTTGTGGGAGCCAAGGCTGGTTCTCTGTAAGTACAAGAGACGCTCAAGAAGCGAGGCCACAATGTGACAGCCACAGACCACAAGATGTGTGAGCTACAGCTGACAGTCAAACATCGTGTCTCCACCAACTGCCAATATCAATGTTTTCTCCCCTACTGTCTCTGCAGAATAATGTTCAAAAATCACCTTTCATATGTAGGTGGAATGATGGGGGTAAATTTACTCACCCAGTCACTACTAGGAAGTAACAAGAAAGTGAGGTAAGAATGAACATATTTGGGATGGATGAACACAAGGACTTGTGCGGGTAAAAATTCAGCATCGTCCAAGTGAAATCAATAGAGTAAGCTGGGAGCTACACCCTCACCTGGAGTTATATCCGTGGACCAAACAGACATTGTTTTAACAAGACCGGAACTTTCAGGGACTTGTAAGAAACCGTGGAGAGGAGATGAGAGACTTTGGTGTGTGTGGCTCCATTCACGCAGGAAAGGCCAGGTCACACCCTTCAGAAGTCTGAGCGGCACAAGATCATGGCAGACTCAGAGTGGAGGCATTTTTGCTTCACTTCAATGGAAGAAGCACAGCAGCCGAGCATGTGAGATTAGCAGGGAAGAGACGAAATATCACATTGAAACCACCTATGCTTGCAGGGCTGTTGCTGGATCCTCTCTGTCACGCTGAAGCTTTAACTGGAAAAGTAAGTAGATACACAGAGCTACATCCCAGTGGGGAGCATGACAGCCAACTGGACAGGAGGTGGTGGGCAGAGATGCCTTCACGGGAACTCGGGGCGCTGGTCTGCGGAGGAGACCATTTCCTTCTGGCAGAGAGAGAGAGCCTCAGATTCCATGGGGGAAGTACAAAAAGCACCCTGAAATTCCCCGAGTTCAGACTCAGGTTCTATGTGAGCGGTGGGGAGGAACTTTGGAGGAGAAGAAAGTTTGCCGAATATCTTAAAAGAGCAATATCACAGAGTCATCAAGGAACCAAGATCTTTTTGTATTTATTCTATCACTAAACGTAACTAAGGAAAGTGTGTGTTCTGACAGTCTGCGAATAGTTACTCGTATGTGTGTGTATCCAGACCTATGGATCCATGACATGCTTATTAGACAGAAAGGTCAACTTGTAACACCCCTCCTCTTGGAGAGAGACTTTTCCACGACTCTCTCAAGGGCTTCTGGCTCTGAGAAAGCTTCCATATTTTGCTCAGCTGAAATTATTCTGACAGATTTGACATGACATTATCATCACAAGATCATGGTGTACTTGCAGATAAATGAAGATTCACGGAGAATTGCAAAGAATTAACACGAGTCTCCAACACACCGGATTAGAATATCAAAGGTGATTCAGATAAAAACCTGGTGTTTGCGGTTCCGTTCGTCGTACCTCCACGTGCTTCCATGTGGGTAGGCAAGCGATACGCCTCCTCTCCCATCTCACACAAGAACGTGCACATTGCATCCCAGAGGTGTGTCTCAAAGACAAGGTTTTAGCCTCCCACGACCTAGCATGCCTTCTCTGTATGAATTTGTTCTGATTCGAACTGATTTTCACTGCAACTCAGCCTTCCCCATGCTGAACCCCTGCCCAGCACGGTCTTCACATTCCAGTGGTGGCTCTTTCCACATAGGTTGCAGGTCTTTCGTCCCAGCATGGTCCATCGTGAGACGGCATGTTATCACTTGAGTTACCACAGGGGTGGACTGGCGGGGCTCATTGCTGATGCTAATTTGAGCCGACGTAACCCACCACACCCACAGGTGCATAGTTAGACACTCTCAAGTCTAGGGTCCCTTACCAAGCAACACGATGACATCATTCGGGAGATTTTTCAGGAAAGTCTGCCATGCCAAAAAGAAAAGCAAAAGTACAAACTGAAAAGTGAGCGTTGTGCCTGAGTTTTTAAATGCCGTCTTAATTTGTTTGTGCAATCACAGCTTATTGCAGGAGTGTCAGCTAGGACCCAAGCGTGGAGACTGTGCATTAGGGAAGGAGACAGGTGCAGTGCACAGCGGGGATCAAAGGGCCATCAACCATTCAGACAGTCCAGACCCAGTGGAGCCTCCGAGCCCAGTCTGCCTCATGACCAGGGTCGGCCAGAACATGGGGATTAAACAGATGAGCTATCTCCTGAGGAGACGAGGGAAGACCCCGCCACGACATGTGTATGGACACAATGGCCAGACCCTGCCCCTCCACCGCCAGGCCTCCGGGAGTTCAGCTGGCCAGAGACACCCACGTGTGACCAAACCGCAGCTTCAAGAGAGAGACACGTGTCTGATGGGCCTCTTCCATTTGTCAAGACGTTGCAGTCCAGGCAAATGACAAATTACTAAATCGCCATATTTTTCCAAGGTGACCTACGAAGTGCCTGACTTTCAAAATAAGAGAAACAAGTAGATAATGAAAAATGTCTTGTGCCATGAAACAGTATTCAGAATGTATCTGTCTCATAATCGATTGCTTTTGCCGAATGAATAGTGCTTTTCTGGAGGCAGTATTGAACAACATCGGTCAGGATAGGCTAGATCCATTTTCCATTCTCAGAAAATGATCATTTTAGTAGCATGCAGTGTGTCCCAATGTTTAGGAGCACACTGCCAGGTCACTCCTGACACTATGCTAAACTCATAACCGGGAGCCAAATGCATGGGAGAGACTGTCACAGAGTCCAAGGGTCTCACCACAAAGCCATGCTGCAGTGACTGATCAGAAGTGCTTCTGTGTATATGTACCACATTTTTAAAAATCCAGTCCTCTTTTGATGGAAGCACAGTGGTTCCATGATCTTGCTATTGTGAACAATGCTGCGATAAACATACGTGTGCAGGTATCTTTTTTTATAGAGTGACTTGAGTTCTTCCAGGTATATTCCCAGCAGGGAGATTGCGGTGTCATATAGAAGGTCGATTTTTAGAACTTTTAGCAATCGCCACACTGATTTCCACTGAGGCTGTACTAGTTTGCACAATGGAATATTACGCAACCATAAAGAAGAACAAAATCACGAATTTCACAGCAACCTGGATGGAATTAGTCTATAATACTGAGTGATTTTTCTCAGAAACAAAGATCTGAGTATCACATGTTCTCACTTATAAATGGACCTTGAACAACTACCGTAATACTATAAGAAAAGGATTGACAGTGGCGGGAAACTGGGGGGGGAGGGGCAGGGAGGTGGGATTAACGGTAGTCAATATCTGCCTGGGGAAGGGGGGTCACACCTCATCAACAAGGGTACCTGCACAATGAATATTTGTATACCTAACTCTTAATTGTACCCCACAATTTTAAAATAAAAAATATATATATATAATTAAAAAAAGAAAAAAAAAGAAGTGCTTCTGGACACCAGAAAGATGTTCTCCCCAGAAAGCTGGACCCGCAGGCTGCTGGGGAAAATTGCACGCTGTCATGGTGTTAGAATTCAAATAATATTTAAAAACTCCAGTGCTGTATGGACTAACTTTGCCGAGCACTTGATGGAGGCTGATGTAAATACGCGATTATCAGACTCAGATGAGTGGGAAGCCTCGCCTTTGTCTCCTTCCCCAAAGCAAGCAATGCCCCATTTGAAGTGACGGGGAAGCTCCCTGGAGGAGGCCAAGCCACACGCGTCAGGAAGGGTCTCCACGGGCTGAAATCTAACCTGCTCCTTCGCACCTCGGGATCTGACCCCTCGCTCACTCCGTCAGCACTGCTGGAGTGTTCATTATGTGCACGGCGCCATGAGGACCACGCGGAGAGTTGCACAGGAGCTGCAGGTGACAGCACTCAGCCCGAGGAGCCACATGTCAGGAGGACGTGGGGGGCTGACCTCGGCCCCTGTGGGATGAAGAAATAGAACAGAAATGGACATCCTCACGCAAGAGGTGAGACTTCACTTAGGGCCTGGCAAGGAGAAGAGGGGTACAAGGAGGGACTTGGCTTTCCGGGGGAAAGGGCAGAGACACAAGGACGCAGAATCCGGGTTGGGAGTGTGTGAGTCCACCTGGCTAGAGGTGGAAAGAGACATGTGTGAGTGAAAGGGATGACAAAGGTGATTGTGAAGAGTCTTTGCTACATAAACTTTCTTCCCCAGTCTTCCTCAAGATCAAGTTTAGAGAATTACCTGACATGCGTATTGGAACTCAGTTATCAGACTCACTTAAGTGGAATCTTAAGAATGAGACTTAGAAGCCTGATTTTAGAACAAGCTCACAAGCTTGTTCGTTATATGTGTTTGCTTGCTTATTGACTTACTGAGTTGGAGTCTCACTCTGTCGCCCAGGCTGGAGTGCAGCCGTACACTCAGGGCTACTGCAGCCTCAACCTGCTGAACTCAGGCAATCCTTCAAGCACAGTCTCCCAAGTAGCTGGAAATGCAGGCGTGGATCACAACACCCAGCTGATTTTTTTTAAAAATTTATTTCAGAGACGAGGTGTTGCCAAGTTGCCCAGTCTGGTCTCAAACCCCTGGGCTCAGACAATCCTCTCGCCTCTGCCTCCTATAAAGTTCTGGGATTACAGGTGCGAGCCACCATACCCGGTGTTGATTATTCTTAATCACTATGATGCAGCAGTGATTAAAAACCTTTAAAGTGTTTTGGGAGAGTGAATGAAAGAATATACCCAAGGGACTTGGATAAGGAGAGTTGGGAGGCAGCAGGAAGGAACTCGGGTAAGAAGTCCAAATCCAAATTCTTGACTTTAACCCAAGTGTGTGTAATAAGATTCATCTTTGCTTCAAATGAACATCAATATTCCCAATTCTCTCAGCAGCAGAAGCCCTTAATCCAACATCTCGTCAGATTTTCCTACATATCAATATTCCACCTTAGTTGAAAGAATTACTCTGAAGTTCACCTGATTTCAATAAAACATGTCTATTCTCTTTAAAAAGTTTTTAAAGTACTCTATTCTGCTTTTGATAACTTTACTTCAGGCGCCTGTTTTCAGAAGGTCTCACCCAATTCTCACCATTCAGATAAATAAAAGCTTGGATAATCTTTAAAGAAACTAGCAAATCATCCATAAATACTTTAACATTAGTCAGAGTCTGAGGGGAAAAGGGATATTTGGTATTGGTGCATCTTTACGGGAGTTTAAATTGATACATCATTTCAAGGGTCAATTGGTACTACCTAAAAAAAAATGTAATGTGCATACTCTGACAAAAAACACATTTTGCTTAGAAAAGTAACTACAGTAGCACATGATTAGTAGAAAGAGAATAGAGAGATAGACAGATGCAAAGATAGAAGATAAGGAAGATAAATCGTAGATAGAGGATGGATGGATAGATAGACAAACAGGTAGATAGATGGATAGATATAAAGATAGACGGCAAATAGGAGGCAGAAGATAGATGTAGATACATGTTAGACAGTAGATAGGGGATCGATAGATGATCGTAGGTAGATGACAGACAGCATGCACACAAGGTACACACAGACATGTTCACATAATCATTAATTTATAGGAAAATTGGGAGACAACTTAAAAGAACATCAATAAGAGAAAATGAAAAACTATGCAGTAATCTCAAATTCTGAAACATCTGTTATTGTGGAATAATGTTCAAGATAATTGAGTTGAAAAAGCACATTTTAGAAAATGTGTAAAATAACCCCATTTTAAGTAAAAAAGCGAAGTGCGTTCCTGTGTGCCTATGTGTATGTTTCTGGGTTTCAAGAGTGAGTAGGTCTGGAGCTTGAGAAAGAAGGAAGACTGGGCTTTCTCTGTGTAGTTTGCACATGTTTGTATCACTTAGATTTTTTAACAATGAGCAAAAACTCTTCTGCAACTTAAAAAGTAAAGTTTTAATTTTGAAGCAGCTAAAATAATTTGTATAATATTTGGAAAATCTGTGAAATGTTTGTCAAAGATCTTAAATCACTTCAGAAAAGAGTGTCACCTGAAGATGGTGTGGAAGGGAAGTTGGCTTTCTTTTCTTTGGAATAATTAGTTTTTAGAAGTTAGTGAAATTGCCATCTTTAAAAATCATTCAGAAAGGTGAATGATATAGGTATGGACTTCTATGTTACACAAAGCTTCCCATTTTAATGCACCTATTAATTGCTCCATCTGATGAAGGAAACTTTCTATTTACATCTGTAAAGAGTTGAGTCTGAAATAAATATATACACATAAAACTAGAATTTATACTCTAAATTGTGTAATTTTGCAACATAATCATTCATTAGACAGCTTTCATAAGATAATACCACTCATTCTTTGATTTCATGCTATTTGGTACTTGGCTTCCATAGAATATCATAGCTTATACAGGAAGTGATTTAATAGCAATTCATTTTCAAAATGATTCCCAATAGATGTCATTTAAATCACTCATTTAATACTATTATATCTTACTTATACAGATACTATTATATCTTACCACTATATCCTACATAGCAATTTTTAAAACAATAGCACAAAATAAACTTATAGATTTTTAAAGTCAAAACATCCCTTTGAGCCTTTAAACACCAGAAAGAACATAACTTCATCATGAAATTCTCTAGGTAAAGTAGATCTACTTGGTTCCTAGTTTTCATTTTTCAATTTTTCAGCAATTTGTAGCTGCATTCCAATGATAAGAAATATGAAAGAAAAAGTAAATTATGAAATAGTTATAGTATAAATTAAATCAAGTTTTCAAATATTTACAAGTACCACTGTTGCAAACATATGCCTGCCTGGCCACTTTTGTTAAAGGAGAAGAAACAGGTTTACCAAGCCCATTCAGGTAGGAAATACTGAGGAGAAGACAATTTCCTGTAATGTTTCATAAAACTGGACAGCAATTAGCACACCCCATACCTACTATTATGTTTAGGTTGCTTTTAGAGACAGACTACAAAACTGAGAATATTTGAGCAAACACTAGGTTCTTGAGCAAAATCATTCTAATCACAAGTGTAAAGTTAGAATGTTCGAGAAAATGAAAATGTAGGTTGTCATCTCCAGATAGATGATAAAAGGAAATAGTCAACTACTGTTGGAATCATTTCTGCATCCTAAATCTGTAAAAAGGAGAGCTTCATCATTCCACTGTATGAATGACCTATGACATTTTTAGAAATTCTTTGAATGCAAACTTCTAGTTATGTTGATACAGAGAACAACAACAACAAAAAACAACAACAAAGAGCTTAGCTTAGAGAAGAGACAATGTACATACCTGTGAAACAATTAGGGAATATTTTTAAAAGGGGTAGCCTGTTACTATGTCCAGCACATTCAGAATAAAAGAGTGGCCCCAAACTACCATAATAACTTCTGCGATATATCCCAAATCTACAGATATGGTCATGTTTTTTCCCCCTCAAAGCCACACCAAACATGAAAACATGTCTATTTAGAATGTGTCAAAATATTCTTCAGTTTCATCAATGCTCTTTTTTTCCTCCCAACCACTACAGGACTTGCCACCTTGTAGCCATAAGAATTATAAAGATTAGGGATAAAATACATAAAGTGCATGGCACTTATTAGTAGCTCAACAAACATTGGTTGCTATGAGAATTTTTATTTTCTTCCCAGTTGGTTAAACTTGTTTATGCATCTGTTTATTACTCTCAATAATTGAGAACAATGTGAAGAGCTTACTCCATGCTTGATTCTGTGTTTGGTACGATGCTAAGGTGATGGGCACAGAAGATGAATGAGTGGGTGAACTGGTGTCCTTGTTTCAGAGCTTTTTCAGAAAGAATGATTCTATAAGCTTGCCTAGCAATATTTTCCAGGTTGACCAAAGCTTATTCCAACATTTTATATGCTTCCCTTTGTTTCTGAGACTATGATAGGTGTGCATGTTTGTTTTTTTTTTTAGATAATACCTTTCAGGTTATAAGGTAAATGATATTGAGCAGCAGTAAAATAAAAACACATTAACATTTGGTCGAGTGTAGGCCTAACTATAAAAAGCTGAGCATGAAAAGGAAACCAGTTAAATTTTAAATTTAGACTGCATGAATCATATCAGAAACATAGACTGCTCCCTAGACTTCCTAATATTTCAAATTTAATTTCCATTGATCATGATTTACTTTTGTCCTAACTTAATTGAGAAAAGTCTTTCAATATAATTACTATCACGCAGCATGCTTAAGTGTGCTGGGATCAATATCATAGCTCTATCTTTGAAAACAGTAACTATTAACTTTTTAAAAAGATTTCACAAAGCAAGAAACTCCAAAGTGATGAAATTGATCTTAGTTCTTCACGATGTGTGTGTAGCTGCAGAACTTTTCATTTTTGCTCAAAATGTATCTTCTATTTTATCAGCAACAGATGAATTCATTAACTTCATTATTAATTCAAATGATTTTTTCATTTTTGTAAGCCCCAGGTTGTCTCACTAAGATCAGTTCTTTCTGCATGTCCCATAAAATGTAATCAATCTCTATTATAGTCATGAAAATGGTATTTGTCACTTTACTGAGAAAAAAAAATCAATATATCTTCCAGGGCAGAACAGGCATTTAATGCAGTGAATTGAAAACTGTTAGATAAATTTAGCTTACCAAGGGTTTAGGACAAACTAATCGAAATCCAGAAAATTTTCAAAAGACTGGCTGATTAAATATACAGATATGGCATAGAAATTAACATCTGGGCATTAGAATAACCTGTCATTTTCAATCTTGAAAAAAAAAAAAAAGAAAATGGATTTAAATAGACCCCTCCAAGGGGTCACTATTTTAAAAAAGCAAAAGTGAAATCCATCTACCAAGAAAACATTTTTGAACATGGTTGATAAATTTAAAAAAGCTTAATTGTTTTTTTTCTTATAAAAGTTTCCAGGTAGAAAGATAATTTTAGAGTTGCAAAATTGTAAAAAACTTTAAAGGTAGGAAACCTGTAGAGACACTGTCATTTGGCAATATGCTGGCTCTGAACTCTGCTGGGCCATGAATTATTGCAGTAATTAACTATGGCGCAAAAATTGTGTCACAGCATCCTAGCACCCAAAGCTCATTGAGCCAGTCTCCTACCAGACACGACTCTTGACCTGTTCTTCCAGCTTCTGCTGAGTTACCTTCTGCAAAGAGAAAGCTGGTGGCCTCCTGCCACTTGACAATCTCTAGTTTACAGAAGGACCCTTCTAATTAGACATTCTGTCTTGGGCTAACATCTGCCTCTTTAAAAACTTGGGCTGTAGTCCGACGGTGGAGCCAGGTGGACTTCAGTCATTGACTTTCCTTGAATCAGCCTCTCACTGCTTAGAGTCAGTTGTTTCTCCCAAGCCTTTAATTTTCTGAACATAACCACCTGGCTCCTTCACTCATTTCTCATAGCCCATGGTTTTCAGAAAATTCCTTGCGTTGTCTTTTCAAGACATTAAAGTTTAGCTATATGTCTTTTTATTTGCATCACCAAAAACAAACATAAGAAAACGTACCTGCATGATCAATGTTTATATACCTAGTCCTGAATTGTACCCCACATCTTTATAATAATTAATTAATTAATTTTAAAAAAAGAAAGAAAAAAGTATGCTCGATAAGAACTAGATTTATTACAGCCCAAACTTACTGTAGTTGGAAAATGCGTCTATATAGAGAATGCACCGGCTAATTCCCTCTTTCTCACTCATAACAACATCATCAGAGTTGCTTAGAGCTAAGTCTGTGGCCAACTAGAGTAGAGAGTCTATCAGCATGTGGTCCGCTTTGCTGGCTCTCCATTGCCAGCATCGAGCACATAGTAGGCACTCAGTAGATGTCTGGTCAATGCATGCAGGGCTAAATCAATCAATGAAAGAGGATTTTATTCTTGACAAGTCGGATTCCTTCCGTTATCTACTCGTGAAACTGATTACTTAAAATCTAAAGACAATGTAAGGCCTTGCTTCCGTTGAATATTGATTTGTTGGTGTAAACTGAGTGCTTCCAACAACTGAATCACCCAAAGGCATGAACACAAAGGCGTATGTGTAAAAGTGACCATAAGGAATGGCCCTGGCTAGCCGACGAGACTTGACGGACTCATTTTGTCACATCACACCTCCAGTTTCAACTACAAAATAAACATTTCTCCGTAGGCTAAGTCATTTCACTTTTAGTCCTGTAATTAGTTATTTTGTTTGCTCTTCAAAATTGCCCTCACCGTTTCCTACAGGAGACAATGGAAGCACAACAAGGTCAATAACTTGTCCTGCATCACATCCTAAGTGAATTCCAGGGTCAAGATTCAAAATCAGGTACTTCAGAATCCAAACCCTATTTCTTTTCACTATTCCATGTAGCCCTTTTCAACGAGTGAAAGACACCAGGAAAGAAAATCAAGGGAAAGGAATTTCTAACGATAAACCCTCTGGTATAATGTGTATCTGCTCTTATAAAGAGAAGGACAATTTCTCGAAGAGTTTATTATAATGATTCACTGGAAAACCATTTTCCCAAAATACTTTCCCTTCTCTGCTCTACAGTCTCAAACAATTAGAGGTTTAAAACATAAGAAAAATTCAACCTCAAAAGTTTTATCAATAAAGTTTTGAATTTTTCATATCTATGGCTGAAGAAGCTGATGGAAATAAAAAACAATAGAAAGAGGAGAAACCAGATCCCAGTTATAGACTCCATATAAATAAATTGTGTTTGCACAACAACAAATCAACTACTCAATTCAACTGGAAAAAAAGTCAGCCCATCTGCTTGATTGGTGGGAATGAAACAAAATAGATGAGTGATAAATTACATTAAAAAATTTTTGTCATCACACTCCCAGACTTTAAACTTTGTTATAAAGCTACAAGAATCAAAACAGCCTAGTATTGGTGCAAGAACCAGGCATATAGACCAATGGAACAGTATTGAGAGTCCATAAGAAAACCTCAATTTCTCAACCAACTCATCTTTGACAAAGTCTGCACTACCAACCACTGGGGAGAGGAGAACCTATTCAGTAAACAGTACTGGGAAAACCGGCTGACTACCACATGCAGAAGACTAAAACAAGACCCCTACCTATCTCCATACACAAAAATCAACTCTAGATGGATCAAGGACCTAAGGATAAACCTCAAACTATAACAACCTTAGAAAATGCAGGAGGCACCCTTATGGAAATTGGAACTGGCAACCAATTCCTGATCAAAACCCCAAGTGCCCATGCCATAAGAGATAAGATAGACAAGTGGGACCTCACCAAACTGACAAGATTCTGCAAAGCCAAAGAAACAATCAAGAGAGCAGGGAGACAGCCCACAGACTGGGAAAAATATCTGCCAACTGTATGTCTGAAAAGGCCTACCATCTAGGATCCACTAGGAACTCAAACGGGTCGACAAGAAAAAAAAAAAAAGCCCCATTACAAAGAGGGCAAAAGATACGAATAGACACTTGTCAAAAGAAGACATATGAGCAGCCAACAGATACATGAAAAAATGCTCAGCTCACTAGTCCTCAAAGAAATGCAAATTTAAACTACACTGTGATACCGCCTACCTCCAGTCAGGATGGCCATCATCAATAACTCAAAAAACAACAGATGCTGGAGAGGATGCAGCAAAAACACTTCTACACTGCTGGTGGGAGTGTAAAACTTTCCTCTGTGGAAAACAGTGTGGTGATTCCTAAAAGATCTAAAAATTGACCTTCCATATAACCCTGCAATCCCCCTACTGGGAATATACCCAGAGGATCTCAAATCACTCTATGAAAAAGATACCTGCACATGTATGTTTATTGCAGCATTGTTCACAATAGCAAGAACATGGAACGAACTGTGCTGCCCATCAAAAGAGGACTGGATTAAAAAAGTGGTACATATACATGATGGAATATTACACGGCCACAAAGAAGGACAAAATGAACTTCACAGCAACCAGGATGGACTTAGAGTCTATAATACTGAATGATGTATCACATAAACAAAGAACTGAATATCACATGTTCTCACTCATAAGTGGGCCTTGAACAATTATCATAATACTATAAGAAAAGGATTGGCAGTAGTGGAAAGCTGCCAGGGAAGGGGGGGCATACTTCATCAACAAGGGTACCTGTATAATGAACATTTGTATACCTAATCCTGAATTGTACACCACATCTTTTAAAAAATGTCTATTTTGGTGGATGTTACATGGAATAAACATGCATGACAAATGCTTGTTTCACCTACTGGTTTTCAGGAAGTAACTTCCTAGGTGATAAAGGGTTAAGGCAATTTTGACCAATACATTCAAGCAATTTCCAATTTAGTGAAAATATTTCTTCCAAACGGGGTAAATAATATTCTACTGCAAGAAACCAAATAACCACTTCTTCGAATAATAGCATTATGACTACACAATGAACCAATTTTTTCTATCTTAAAAAAAATCTTTCTTATTGAACAACAACACATGACGGTTCATATTTATTTGTAACAAAGCTATGGATACTCACTTCATTTTACGATTTGCTCTACTGTAAGATAAATAAGTGACTTTTGTAGAAATCATTTATTATATGACAGCAATGAAAGCCATATACCTTACTTTCTCTGTGGCTTAGTCCACCCCTCTGGTTGACATGAATAGGATTTTAATGCCTCCGTTTCTTGTTGGCACTCTTAGAAAACACTTCTGATAGAAATTTAATTGTGACTTTCACCAGAATCACATGGCTGCTTCATTTCTAAGGTCATGGAACAAACTGAGTTAATCAAATGTGTTTCTTTGTATTAAACATAGCAGATAGTTATACTATGTCTTCCACAAATGCTTTCCCTATTATTAGTCTCTGAGCCTAAATGAATGTACATATAAACTAATTAATCTACTAATTCCTGGTTTAAAAGTTAATAATTAACTTTTCCTACAAATTTTTATTGACCACTGCTAGGGGTCAAACACCGCGTTAGACCATTGGCATTTGCGGAAATAAGGTACAATTATCTTGCTCAGGTAGCTACAGTCCAGTGCAGTGGTCCCCAACCTTTTTGGCACTAGGGACTGGTTTCGTGGAAGACAATTTTTCCCTGGACGGAGGGAAGAGGGAGATGTGCAGTGTGTCTATATTTACAGTCACTCTCCGGCATTAGCATCGCCACCTCAGCCCTACCTCAGATCATCAGGCATCCGATTCTCACAAGGAGTGAGCAACCTACATCCTTTACATGCATAGCTCACAACAGGGTGTGTGCTCCTATAAGAGTCTAACGCCACCTCTGATCTGACAGAAGGTGGAGCTCAGGTGATAATGCGAGCGATGGGGAGCAGCTGTAAATACAGATGAAGCTTTGTTTGCTCACCTGCCACTCAGCTTCTGCTGAGCAGCCTGGTTCCTAACAGGCCATGGGCTGGATGGGGGTTTGGGGACCCCTGGTCTAGTGGGCATAAAATTTCAACACAGTGAGGTAAAAAGAGCATCACAGGGAATTGGTTAAGTGCATAGATGTCACCGGCACCCAGAAATGTGCTTACAGCACAGCAGGCACTCAGTACATATTTGTGCAGACTGGCTGCACAACTGATTGAATCCCATTTGCAATAGGAGCACAGGGGTGTTGGCTGCTCCATTAAGCTAGAGCACCTGTGCTGGGGGTTGGATGAGGGATAAGCAGGTGATGTTTGACCTTACTTCTATTTGTCTCCAGCATATTCTGACTTTATTTTGTAAGGGGGAGGGAACAGAGAGACAGAGAAAGAAAAGATAGAACCCACTTAGGAGTCCAACTAAGGGAATCTTATTATAAAATGATTTCTCCTACATGGC
Source organism: Tarsius wallacei (assembly GCA_963574415.1). Taxonomy (NCBI): domain Eukaryota; kingdom Metazoa; phylum Chordata; class Mammalia; order Primates; family Tarsiidae; genus Tarsius; species Tarsius wallacei. The sequence goes on along the minus strand of CAUYQG010044740.1, from coordinate 9,817 downwards.
AAGCTTTTAGTCTGAACCTTGGAGGAAAGCAGTTATTTTTATGCTGATCACACTGATGTCCTGAGATATAAAGAAACATATTTGGACTTAAGTGGTTGAGGGCAGAACCCAACCTGCAAGTTCAATATATAGTCCACTATGTCACACCCCATAAAATGAATTGATGAAAAAGCTTTTTATCCTTGAAGGCAGACTTCAACAAATTTCAATGGCAGTAAATTAAGGGTTTGACATAAGACGCCGACAGATCAGAGGAACTCAAGTATCAGCTGCACGCCTACAATGAAATCTTTATAAATAAATTTATAACGATCCGTCCCCAAAGGTCAGTCTTGATTATCCTGTACTAACCAGAACACAAGTGAGAATGCAAGTAATTATGCAGAGAGCTGTTGAGACAAAACAATGATGGCCTCCTGGTTAACATCCTATTCAAAAGACAAGCTTTCCGAGAAATTATTTTACTACAAAAACTCAGGAAAATTAAGCCAACGAGTCTAGGCTTCATCTATGTATGCTGTCTTCCACGATGGTGAACCGAGTAAAGACGAGAAGCTGATTCTTGTCTAAATATTTTCGTCTTTTAAAGCTGCCTCAGAATAAATTCCACCTTTCTGCCTAAACCTCCAGACTTGTAGCAAAAAGCAAAAGTGACGTTGTGAGTCTTGACTATGTAGTTTCTGCCACCCTACATTGCTGCCTTCAGACATTTATATTTTGTCTTCCTCTCCTACTCTGGGCAAATAAGTCAGTAGACCTCTCCTCCTGCTCTCAAACCATTCAAAGATGCTGAGAAAAGTTACACCACTGGGCAGATTGATGCCACTCCAAAGGGATGGCAGCCAGCCTTACCTGTCACCTCACTGCTTCTCAAATCCCTCCCCTTCCTCCTACTCAGCTCCCTGTCCTAATGCAAGAGCAGCTGCTCTTGTGGTGTGCGCTCGCCGCCTCTGTCCCCCTTGTTTTCTACTTTCTAAAGCATGAAAGAGATCAAGAGCAGGACACCTCTTCATTCTCCCAGTCAACGGTCGTTCCCAGCGTCTTTCCTCCTGTCTTAGAGAAGGGTGGCATTTGTTTTTCTCTCCAAGGCGCTGGATCTCACCCTCTTCTTCCTCCCCAGGGGTTGCTCTGTTAGGTCTTGTGTTTCTCGTCTTCTTTCATTATAAGCATCTTTCCCTACGCGTGTGCTCAGCCCTCTCACTTCCTCAAAGCCTTCCTTGGACCTGCCATCCTTGCAGACAGCCTTATATCCTCTTTCTCTTCAGGACACATCTGTGGAGAACAAGGGCTGCCTACCACTGCTGACTCTGAATTTCCTCAAGTCACAGCCGTTGCTCCTTCCATCACAACACAGTTTACGTTGCCACTCATCCCATGCTTTCTGAGATGACTGTAAACTGTTTTTACCTGGCAACTTAGTGAAATTGGACACTAATATGAGTTCCTCCTGCTCAAAATCCATGTTCGCCTTGGTTTCCACGGTGCCACTTTTGTCTAAGCCCCCCTTGCTTCCTTCGGCCGCCTTTGGCAGTCGCTTCCCCTCTGCTCACCCTTAAGTGTGTCCTGGCTGGCCAAGTGCCCAGGTGCGGTGGTCATCCATGCTTTCGTTCATCCTTCGACGTTGGCTGTTGAGAGGCAAGACGTTCTACTGCCCGGAAGTACTGTCGCTTCCATTCAGTACTTACCTGTCTCATGGGGGACCAAGTAAGAATGCAACAGCCACAGCCTTCTGAGTTCCACGTCCATGTTACTGACTGCTGGAGATCTCTCCTAGGGTTTCCTATAGGCACTTCAGACTTCAAATCTATCTCTCTCCCCAGCCCCACTGAGCTGGCCTCTCTCCAGTATGGACCATGTGGCATTACCGTGTTTCCAACTAGAACGTTCAATGCCACCCTTAACTCCTCCCCCCGCTCTGTCCCACCCATTCAAGTGGACGTGAGCATATGCCGAGACCAGCTCCGAAATGCTTATCATCCTCTCTTCCTCGCTCTCATCACCACGCCTAAAATCAGCTCCTTAATATGTTGGGAGCTGGAAAATTATGAAATCTTTCTCATCTTTTCCCTCTTGTTTCTCCCCATGTCAGAATGTGTATTTTTTTCACGGTTGGCATCTTATTTAAAAAATTAGCAACATAGCATTTCAAATCACAAAGTTGTTTAAAGAACAAAAATGCGATCATCTACCGTGGCAGGCTGTTTCCTAATAGAGTAAAAATCCAGATTCCCTTGCTTTGCGGTCACAGTTAGTCCATCACCACCCGACCTCATGACATCACTCTGGAGCATGAGTTACCTCCGTTTCCTCACACGCACACACACTCAAAGGTCTGCCATGCTGAAATTCCCAACACCACTGTGGCACACCCTTGCGGGTGTTACTTTCTCCGCCTACAATGAGCCCCTCCTGCGTCTTCATTCTGCCGACTTCAACAAATCAGCTCAAATATCTTTCTGGGTGCAGCTTCTCCCAGTTACCCACAGTGACTTCCTGACACCAAATGTCCTCTAGTTCTTTGTGTGGCGACCTATTGATTTTCCTGCCGTTCCCATTTGGCAGTGTCCTGAAGGACAGAGACTTTATCTCACCCCTCTCTATCGTTAGAGCCCAGCACAGTGCCTGGAACACAGGAAGCACTAGTCAGTAAATATCCTATGGATCCACAGTTTTGGAAATTAAGAATTGTGCATTCATCACTGAAAATGAATAACGGGAATTTAGATAGGGAAAGAGACTCACTATTATTTTGATTTCAATGCCTCTCATGTTAAACACCAGATCACTGTACGAATTGGAATAAATCGGTCATAAAGAAGTAGATTTTGAGCCATTCTATAAAGTTTTTAATTATGTCACAAAGTTGGACAGCTAACAGGATAACCTGATAGTTCACAAATGCCTTTGAGTTATGTTGTCATATAAAACCTAATGTGGTCACATATGTTTATATTTTTTGTCTCCCTATCTGATTTATATATCAAGAATACAGTGTACCAGTGAATGCACTTACAATAGTTGCAGTGACTGCTTGTATTAAAAAGAAATACTTTTAAGGATCATAAAATGGTTTCATATATACAGAAGTCAATAAATATTTTAAATGGTTCACACCTGCGCGTACCACACTCATTATATATTTATCTTCTTGGCAATGTGCAAGAAAACAAACTGCTTTTGAGGTACTAAGGTCTGACCATACTGTCTTCCCATGCTGTCTGAAAATGTACAAATCGAAATTCTGGATTGCCTTTTGTAATAAGAACGTTGTAAGTAGATAACGTTACTTATATTCACGTAAAGCATGCTGTCACAGCAGTGATAGCAGAGCTCTGAAAATGTTCTTTGAGTTCTACGGAAAACTCTGGAAGAATAAAAATGAAAGTGACCCTAGTAACACAGAAGTCATCCGTGTATCACCCATACCACCGTCAATATACCCATGGCAACCACATACATGTTAGTTAACAGACAAGAATGACAGAAGTCAGCACCACACAGCGTCGTCGCCATTGTGCTTACGGCTTTCGTGAAGAAGCCACATGCAACCCACAGGGAGCAGTCTGAAGGAGCCGCTGCCACAGGAGACAAGTGTTGCTCGCAGCGTCTCCCGTAAACCTGACCCAAGCGTCTGCCGTGCGCTGCCACAGAGGACCCGCACACAGCCCCGCAGGCCAAGTCCTGGCCACACTTTTGCAAAACCCACATTCTCTGCGAGCAGCCACTCGTTTGCAGACGCTGGTGTTCGTCATCGATTGCCTGGAGGTTCTGAACTCAGACCTGCTTTTATGCTCGCTTGTGATTCTACAAGCACAATAATAAGAGTTAAATATGGATATTTTCCTAATTGTCTTGCAAACGCCTTAAGGAAAAACAATTACCTCAACTTTGCCTTCAACACCTCTGAATAATTTGCACACATCAGACAAACAAATTTCACTATTTCAAAGTATAAATCCCAGAGAGAAAATGGGAATCAAGCATTTTCTAATTAAAATTGTTCACCAGCCATGACTAGTTAAGCTAAATAACGGAGAACCTACCATGAAAATCACGAGAGCCTCCCTGACAGGGCTGACCAGGCCTCCAGGAAGGTGGTCTGTCTTATCTCACCCTTTACCATTTCTGCCTCTAAGGTGACCGAGGAGACCGTTCTCCATGTGCCCAAAGGCTAGAACTCAGCAGAGCAACAGACGGAAAGAAACCAAGCATCGTCCCTCTCCTGATATGTTGGACATGAAACAAATTGATGTCTGAACCATATGTATTAGGATCAGGTGAAAATAAATATTAACAATAGATAAAATGACCCCTTTAGGCAAATGTAATTTTCTAGGAATTTTTTCTTCATGTTCGCAAAAAGAAATAGGATGCTCAAAGTCCTTTATTGGCAATACAAAAGACAAAAATGAAAGGTGAGGTTTTATGATATCATCCCCTTTACACTTGAACGTTATTGTGCTGATAATGCTTTTAAGGCAATATTTTAATATCATGATGGAAATGCTAGCATAAAATAAGAAGTGCATTTAGGAAACCGAGTCTTTAAAGCCTGGCTTAAACCCAGTCGTTAAAGTGTGTGTCTGTGAATTCTGGATCAGGTATTTACATCTACTTTCAGTTGGCTTGAGATTTAATACAGCTTAATAAGACATAGCCATAATAATAATTGGATGACAAGGCTCTCGTCTCTTGCTCAGCTTAAGAAAATTTCTGGGAGTCCATTAAAAAATAACTCTAAGGTCTATAACTATATATTTGTGGTTTTAAAGGACCCAGGGAGTTGTAGCCAATACACGTACCTCTCAGAAGGCTCAATCTGCATGGAAGAAACGGGCTCACAGCTGCACCTTCCTAACAGGCAGAGAATAAAGAGGAATACATGAAGAGAGGAAGAGCAGGAGGCCCGAGCTGAGTCCGCACGCTGAGTTGGCTGTGGCACGTGAGAGGAGCCATGTGAGAGTTTTAGGAAGACGGTGACACATTCAGTACAGAAGTCGGCAAGCATGACGTGTCGGGCTGTGTCCGATTTTATAGAAGGGAAAAATGATGGAAGAAAAAGCAAAACGTGCCAGCAGTCTGTGACAAAGAACGTAGGTTGCCACACACCAGTCAGTACTCCAGCCCAGCGTGGTGTCTTTGGGCACCAAGGAGTGTGGCTCACATATTCGACACTGCCATTGACTTCAAGGGATAGGGACGTATTCATTCTCCTCTACCCAACCCCGATGTCACAGTCCATAGCTCAGAAGTCGCAGAAGCGGGGAGGGGACAGCATTGAGGTTCACCTTGACTCATCCTGTGTGGTTGGTGAATATTTGAACTGGTCACCAACTAGGTTCACGTAAACATCAGACTTTCCAGCTTCACCGTGAGAGTCTTCCAAATGTGGAAGTTAAAATTGGATCTGGCACTGCTCTGTCTTCTCACATGACAGCACACACTCTTGATTTCAGGCAGGACCTGCCTTTTCCTCCTGGCCACAGTCCAGCACTATGGGGCTTCCTTCACCATCAATGCCACCTGCCTGCCTCATCTGAGTTCACCATCTCTGACCCAGACCTTCCAAAAAGAGTGTGTATTTTGAGATAATTCTCCCCCATGTGGCTTTTCCTTGTCATGTAAATTGCAACAAACAGACCTGTTAACAAGCAAAGCATATGTGTCACTGCCCGTAGAGTGCTTTCATATGCTGACACGATCTACACACCACCCTTTGAGTAGGCAAGTTATCAATCATTTCCCTCGTCTTAGAGGGAATGCTGAGTCTGTAAGTGTCTGAGTTGACACAGGTCTCAGGGCTTTGTTCCCAGTAACTGCCTTCCCAACTCCTCCGGGTTGCCAGGGCTGTACCCCAACTCTGAGCCTCTGGCATTTAGCCAACGGGTCTGCCCTACCGTGATCCGACCCCGTCTCTCACAGTTTCGCAGCATTTTCTCTCACTCCATCCTATCCCCGGACCCCAAACTCTGCCGCGCCTCCCCGTCTGTCCGTTTCTGCCTAGGCTCTGCTGAGCCTTCATCTGAAAACATGCTCCCTACGGACAAGAAAGCATCCTCAGACCTGCACTTCAGCACGTGTGCAGGCTTCTTTGTTGGTTGGACCCACTGTACCTCCTGCCTACCCTGTGGTCACAGACTGAACACCCATGGAGGGCCGTCATCCCGTCTGGGCCGTCCGTGCCACAGGATTGGGAATACGTAGGTCCAGTCCCTGGGTGAGCTGTGTCTGGCACATATGTAGGCATGATGGCACGCTTTTGCTTTTAAGAACAGTGTTTTAATTGCATCAGCCCATCTTAACAAATGCGGAGCAACTGGCATCTGCGGAGTCCTATTGATGAGCATCTTCAGAGGTGAGTGTTCACTCAAGCCGCAACTGCGGTCTTCCAGGTGGACACGGAGTCTGTGTCTGCCTAATAATAACACACTGTGGTGACACTTGCTGCTTTCTTAACACACCGAGGGTTTTCTGTTTTCACGCTTAGGCTGACATTTACGTTAACGACTCTTACAGGTTGGGTGGATCCACCAGTGTCTAATTTGCAGCCAAGCATCGTGAGGCAGCTAGTTGACTCACTTGGGGAATTTTTCCCGTCGTGAAACATCTTCTTTTTTCTTTGTTGACCTTGTCTGGGTTGCCAGTTAGCCATGCATGGTTCAGCCTTTATTTCTCAAAAAGCTTATTTTTTTTAAAAAAAAGAATTATCTTTTTCTCTGGGATTCAAAAATTATAAGTAAATGCATAAATAAGGGGGGAGGGGTTTTGAAACATTCTCAAACCTCCCTATGGATAATTGACTCATTTTCATTTTTTTTTAAAACAAAAGCCTCCATTTTGTCAAAGCTCTGATAGCCAACATCGAATAAGCATAAGCCTTTTTTAACAATCTGAATGCTATTTTTGGTGTGTCTTATCTTGTAGATTCGTGGAGGCAAGACTAGAGGTCTTTTTAACGGGAGTGCATTCACGACTGATGAGTTTTGTCATGGGGAAGAGGGAAATAAAAACATTCAGCGGCCATGGAGTCTTTGAAGCTAGAAGGAAGCTGCTCAGTCAGTACGGCAAAGACAGGAGGGCGGATGCTGAGGCGTGGATGCAACTTGCACTTAAGCACGCTGACTTCTAGCTGTTGTCCAGACACAACGGACGTGACGTGGAGAAGCCGAAACACAACGAGAGAGATTTTGCGAAAGCAGCTGTTCCATCGGAAGACTGAGCGTCCTCAAACGCGGATCATGAAGAAGAGGGGAAGGAGGTGACATTACACAAAATATTGAGGTAAGGGTTTACCACGACCACTCAAAGCGCTTATTTCTCTCTCCATGACCAGGCCAGTGTCGACTGCTTTGTGAAGCACGTCCTGACGCCACAGCCCAAGACTGTTGCTACATTCGCGGGGCCGTCCGTCCCTCCGTTTCCCACGGCAGGTGCCACTGCGCTCTCAGTCGGCCTACGTGCCTCCCCGGCAAAGTCTCCATAAAGGCGTCTCAGAGTCTGGCGTCTCCCACACAGCGGGGACTCCATAAATGAATGATCAGCGCTCAGGGGATTACTTTACATTTAAGTGTGGAAGAGATACCAAGATGGCACTGCTTAAGAACTAGAATGGATTTCAGGGTGCTGAGGTCCCCCACGTCACGGTCAGGAAAGGCTCCACTGTGAGGACAGATGGATTCTTTGCCTCTTCTCCCCTTATTTTTACCTCCACTGAGGGCAGAGAGATTCTACAGTGACACATGACATGTGTGACGGAACGATGGGTCCAACCAGGACCTGGAATCTAGCACTTGGTCCTTGAAGTTAAAGCCCAATCAAGATTTACCGTAATAAGCGTAACACCCAGTTAACAGCACGGTCCACAAGGAACTAAAGGAAACTCAGTTTTTTCTTGCAGTTGGGCTAGAATGTTGCTACATAAACATCAGAAAGGGCGACTCCTGCATGTTCTGTTTATGAAGCCCGTCTCATCTGGAGACAGGGACATGGAGACAGGGACCTGCTACACACTCGTTCTCCCCGGCGATACTTAGAATGCCATAGCCATCCTAAGATCTGCTTTCAGAAATGCTAGGACAGGGACAGTGCTCTGACAACTTGCCCGGCCCAGCAAGGACACAGGCGGAGAGCCTCTCTCCAACGTCAACCTGGAAATGAACCCAAAATGTTTGCCTTGCTGGCGTGGTTATCCTGCATCTTTTAATTTCTCCAACCTGCATGGATGCTGTGGGAAGGGATATTAATTAACCAACACAACAATGAGTCCGTGCTCCGGGGAGAAAGCAACACACCTGCAAAGCCGTGATATCTCCATTGTATCAAATAAGCCCATTTACAGTCGATGTCTCTTGGTTATGTAGGTTACAAGACAAGGGCCTTCAAGTATGTGCCACACAAAATCACCTTCATTCCTGCTGGCTTGCTGTTAAGGCCATCTAGTTTACTTCCGTTAGATAAAAAACACAAAAGTAGGGACAATGAGTGCTGACTTCCAACTGTGTCTTGGTACATTTCCTGGGTATTACCCAAGGCCTTACAGGTAAAAATGGAAATTAAGTCTATGGCTATAAGGCTTCTGCTACGGAACGAGGTGACGGCCTGACTTTGGCGGGGTCTCACTCCAAATCCCCAGCGCCGTACTCCTCAGAGCCCTGTCCCTGCCCAGCTGCCAGGCAAGCGGTTTTGTCACGGGTCCACCGCAGAATAGACGCAGAGGCTGGGGAAGGCAGAGACACACCCGCAGCCATGTGATAGAGTGTTTTATGTTGACTGGCTCTAATAATATAGAATGCAGTTTACGTTTTGCATGCCTGGGTTTTAATTTTCTTCTTCTAACAATTCTGTTTTATTCTACTTTACAAAAGTATCAATTCATAATGGATGATAAATTAAAAGAAAGATTGATTCTCCCCGAGAATAAAAACGTTCAGCAAGGCCATGTACCATGGTGTGCAGGGTCAGGCCGACCTGAGACTCAGCTCTCCCGGGCAGGGCGGTGTGGATAAGTTATTTGAATTCTGTGTCCCAATGGCCTCAGCTGCAAAACCCATATAATAACATCCGTATTCCAGGATCCTTGGGAAAATTCAGACGATACTGGCTTTGGAGCCCTCAGTTTCCCCACTGAGGTGGGCTTCATCCTCCCAGTGTCACAGGACGGCTAAAGGACCAGACAACTCGGGTACCATCCGCAGCTCAGAGCCCACTCGCTCCGTGTTCACCCAAAGCCCAGAGCTAGCCGCCATGATCACTGAAAGCGTCTTACACCCCCGGGCGCTCCAAAAATATGAACGTCTGTCTTCTCTCACCTGTACAGAGGATCCTTACGGCCTCTCTCCAGACTTCTGAGGGGCCCAGGAACATCTCAGCCCGGCCTTGCCCTCCGACACTCTAAGGAGGGCTGGACCCTTGGCAAAGCCACATCTGAGGCCGTCAGAAAGGCCACCCCTTCTGTCAGCAGACGGATCTTGTCTTGCCTCGGCCTCTGGAGCACTCACCCTGGGTTGCATCTGCACCAAGTGACAAATGTGGGAGATGACACGTGTCAGCCATGCACAGGAAGGCGCGGCACAGCCTTTCGGGTAAGGTGGCACGTCAAAGGGAGACCCGCACTCTGATTCCACAAGGTACTAGACACAGTGTGTCTTCTATGCCTGCTCTTAAGAAACAAACTGCATGGCGGGGCGGGGGGTAATTGTATTGAGTTGTAATAAGTAAAAAAATGAGTAAAAAAAGACATGGCAAGCTCTGCAGCCCTAAGCATTCTGCTTGGATCTGATCTGATTCCTACAACACGACAGGCCCACCTTCTCTCCCC